>JAQNDB010001983.1:0-15016 GCA_029204045.2 Tillandsia leiboldiana
ATTACTATTAGTATAACAATTATAAAGTTGCTTTTTAGGATATGAATTTATATTAAAATTCGGATCAAAAATTCGGTACTATTAGAAAATTATAATTTTAAAATAATTCATTCAATATTCGAACAAAAAAAAATATAATTTTAAATATTCCCGATAAATAATTTTAATTCGGATTCTTAATAATTCGCGAATAATTCGCGAATAACTAACTATGCTTTGAAAAAGAACGAATTTTCACCCAAAAATTCGTAATTCGTGAATAATTCGCGAATAATACTTTTTGATTCAAAAATTCGCGAATTATTCCGAATTTTTGAAAAAATCGGAAACGGCACGGTTAATTCGGATTCTCAATAATTCGCGAATATTCGCGAATAATTCGCGAATTAACTAACTATGGTTGCATCCCCCATTATTTTGCAAATTTCCCCGGCAGTTTTGATTTCGGACTCAAATTTTAAATTCTTTTTTGATTCTAGATTTAAAATTAAATGTAATTTTTAATTTTCAAATGACAAATTTCAAAATATTATTTTTAATCTTAAATTTAAGTTCAAAAATATAAATATTTAAAAATGTAGATTCAGATTTGATATTTCAAATTACAATTTTTACTTTTAATTTTACCTTTCAATTTTAAATTTTTAAATTTTGAATTTAGACTTTAAATTGAAAATTTAAATTTTGATTTAAAAATTCAAAATGCAAATTTTGAAATTTCAAATTATAAATTAATATTTAAATAAAATGTCGAATTTTAAATTTTCTTGTGCAAATTTAAATTTCAATTCGAAATTTAAATTATTCTAAAATAAAATTTAGGAAAAAATATTATTAGCGATGTCACGCCCCGAGTTTCAAAACAGCGGTAGAAATTTTTTTTTTTTTTTTTTTTTTAAATCAGAGTTCAAACTTTAACTCAGGACGTGAACAGACCGCCACATGCATAGGAAATCCTCTGTCCACACGGACAGAGTTCCCCTATACATGCTCGGCTAGGCAGATACAATAATGCAATCAGAGAGCAGTATAATTAACAACTAAACCAAATATAAAACTCTACAGCTAAACACATCCACATCAACACATGACATAGTCCACAAATACTCTAACTAAGAAGAATACAAAATATCTATGATCACGATACTGTAAACCTGGAAATACTAGCACTGGGGCCACTGCGGCCAATAGCAGGGGACAACTCTAGCGCAACAGCTCACTTGGATCGTCCCAATCTCCCAGCACCCGGACTGCCTGAAAAATGGTCACCCAGGGGGTGTGAGATACACTCTACATGTATCCCAGTGGGCACGACGGGCCGAGAAATAGCAAGTCGTACCTACCGGATACAATGATAAGCAGATAGTAAAGGCAGGATATAACTGAAAGCTGAATAGCGAGAAGTACTGAACTGAAACTAAGCATGCTGAAGTAAAGACAGGTACTCATAAAGAAAGTTAATCTTGCATAACTGATAAGCAGAAACTGATCATGCTGATAAATCTGACGAGAAGATAATGATCATACAATAACAAAGTTGGTAACTAACAATGCTGCAAACTGGAAGTGCTGAATGACAACAAATATAAATACCCAATCAATGCCACTATTGTTCCAAGGACCTCAGGCTAATGCCACTTTTGGTCTCACAGAACCTCAGGCTAAATACACCTGTACACCAATCTGCTGTCATAACCCTCTGGGCTCACCGGGTCGCCACTGCTGACCACTTTACCGGTAAAGTACACCACTGCGGGGGATCAACCCGCTAGTGTACGTGAAAGAACAGCTGGCTCTGTGGCGATCATAATGCTGATGCTCAAGCTCGTGGTCTAAAGACCACACAAACGACAATAAGCTGAGAAATCCCCTATCGGGATGCTGAAGGCTGTAATAATCACAGATGCTATACAACTGAATCTGAACAACAGAAGCTGAATATCTGAACTGTAACTGAAACTAAATAGCAGAACTGTACACCTATTCTATCATGCATCATAGAACAGGAAATGCTGGCATAACTAGGCTGTAACCAACAAACATGGTATATGTCAAGCTGTATAACCCTATACGTACTAAATGCTGAGAATGAAAGCATATAAAGAGCTCAACTGAAATATCTAGGCAACATAGCTGGAATAACTGAATGCTGGGAATCGAAATAACAGAAAGGCTCAAGCATAGGTTCAGGGCTACACCAAAAACAGGGGTCCAACCTACCACGGCACCCCATAGGGCCAACCTGATAAAGCCCGGACCGAAGATAACCCACCTCAATGATCACGGTGGCTGCTGGATGGCTCGCAAGATGGCGGCTGGCTGCTGAGACCTGAATCATATGCACAAGTTCAGAACATAGACTCTCACACATACCCAACCCACTGACACACTGTGTGCAGACAACTAAACAGGAAACTTCGCTGAAGTCCCGGAATCTTCCCGACATTTTCGGAAATTTGCCGATAAACTGACACTTTTGCCAAATTGGCGATCCGATAACCGATTTCCGCTCACGAAAGCCGTTGGAATCCTAACGAAAAGCTAGGAATCAACCAACACCTGTTTTTAACTTTATACAATGCCATTTTGCATTTAGAACCCCTAGGGTTTCCGGAAATCACACTTTTAGTGCCATTTGAGCACTGATTTCGCTCGTTCTTTCAACTGGAAACTCATTTTCACGATCCGTCACTTCCAGCAGGTGACAAATGACTTACTGAACACCGTGCTCACACATTTGCGATAGCACGAAACCCGAGGACACACTTCGGACATAAAATACCTTGCTAACATAGCCTAAATGAATTTTTGTTTCTCCGGCTCATCAAAACCAATTTTTAACGCGAGCATCGTGTCCAGTGACCCCAAATTAGCCAGGAGCTCACTGTCGCGGATTCGCAAACAGCCCGGAATAGACTTGGGCCAAACTATTCACTTAGAGGTTGATTACACTATAACTTAACTTTTATTAATCCAATCAAAATCTGCTTAAACATATGTTTAAAATGCCCTAAAAAGCACAGGGCTTGCCCTATTGGCAGCCCAGCCTTTGCTGGATCAACAGATCCATGTCCTTGCTCTCTAACAAACCGTCAATGCTCCAAATGTTAGTCCACACAGATCCAACTTGATATAAAGTGAGCATCAAGCTCAGGGGACAATTTGGAACATCTTTCATATTTACATCAAGGCCAAGATTCCATCAAAATCTCCATTGAGGCATTACCTCGAACACTTGGTGTGCACTTTTCACACAACACACACCACAACCCAACCTTGAGTTGGTTCTCTGCGACCACAGCACCTGGAGCAATATTTCTTGGATAGAATTTATCTACTAAGTTACAGGAGTATTCCCATCAAGTTGGGTGCAAGTTTGCACCCACGGTTTAGCCGAGGTCCAAGGTTGAAGATGATGTCGAATGCTTCGAAAATTGTGATACTTCAACCAAAGCATCTGGGATCCAACTACTTGGAAAATTTGATGCTAAAACACATCCCAAACCTTCCTGAACCCATGCTTGGCGACGGGGTGCGGCGGCGGCGGCGGTGGAGCAAGCTCGGTTTGGAGCTTCTTCGCCTCTAATGGCGGATTTCCACCGAGGCTTCATGGTATCCATGCAAGGGCATGGCTGGGATCTACTTGATCCCAGGAAGCTTCTCGTCGACTCCCCGGCGCCGGAGACGGCCGGAACGCCGGCAACCGCACCCCGAACCCACCTCGAGCCCATCTTGGCCGCGCACCATTCTTGCTGCATGGTGACATGCAAATACATGGGTGGACTCCTCTCACACCCAGGAAGAGTTCTGGGTAGGTGGCCGACGCTGGGGAGGCTCGCCGGCGCCGGAGCAAGAAACTCGGCCGAAGCTTCAAAACCCGAAAAACTAGGGTTTTGATTTTCCCCCTAAATACTACACCATATTTTTCCAAACTTTTTAGAAATAATCCTTAGGTCCCACAGTCCTGTATACCAATTTTGAGCCATTTTGGTTCAATGTTGCGGAGATCGGCCGCGGCGGAGCTTTCTGGTTTCCCGGCGGGTGCAATTTCCCCGCCGACGACGGGGGCAATCCCGACTTCGGGGTTAGGCTGGGAGGTTCACCATAGGTGATGTACACACTCAGGAGGCCTAGGTAGCAAGAAAAATAAAGAACAAAAGAACCTTACCTTGCCGGATCCGAGGAAGAAGGTGGCTCTCCCCCCCGCGGCGGCGCACGGCGGATCTGGGCACCGGGGTTCCTTGGCTGGGTCCCAACCTCACAAAGGGCTTCACAGGAAATGCTTGGAGCAACCCAAACCCTCCTCGGATAGCTTCCTCCCACAACACCAAACCCGAGCCCCAACTCTTGGTTTTTCTTGGGTTTTTCCGGCGACTGGGAGGGACGGCCGATGCGCGGAAAAGTTGCAGAGGAAGAGGAGAGTCGTGGGGGGGGCTACGGTACAGAGGGGACTTCGGCTAGGGTTTCTAAAGCAACCCTAAGTTGCTATTGTATAAAATGCAACAAAATGCTAGTTAGCCCTTCTACTCTTCATATTTTTTACTTAGTCCATTGCTGTAGAACACATTTGCTATAAGGACCCTCCTTTACAAGTTTGGTACAGTTTGACACATAAATATAGCGCTTTTATGCAATTACTATGATTTTTCACAGATTTCACGTTTTTCGAGACAACCGGGTTGTCAAACTGAAAAATGGACAACGCCACGACGTCCGGCTCGACGAAACCTATCAGGTAGCGATGTTGGTTCGCTAAATTTAATTCCATAATTTTTAAATTCCATCTTATACTGTAAATTATACAGTTCGGCACGCTTTACGAGACTTTAGGCTCGTCAAAATGCAAATTTCGTCAGCGCCACTGCCGCTCAGAACGTCGAAATAGCTAAGATTGATTACTCACACCATTATGATCAGGGTCTAGACAGCGAAACGCCGACGTCAATCGACGGGGATTAAAACAGGGTTACTATTCACAACTTAAGTTGTGGGGCCCGCCCGGATCTTTGCTGATTTCTGGATAATCCGACCGTTGGATCGAAAACATATGTATATGAATCTTTCATGTTTCGACGAGACGGTCGCAATGGTGATCTCGGATTTTCGAGATCAGGCCCCGATCAAAAGTCGATATTTTAGGGCCACAATTGCACCACTAAAAGTTCAATTTTACTATTTAATAACCCAGGCAATTATTTTAAACTTAAGTTTCAGATTTTAAAATACGGTTACTACATCACTCCCCCCTTAAGAGAAGTTTCGTCCCCGAAACTTACTACAGCAGGACATCAAACAGTCCACTAACACAGGGTACCACAGCGACAATCAGTCGCAGAACATCTGCATTGTCCCAACCAACACTAGTGACAATCAGTCATACAACATCACTGAAAACTGTAAAGGTGCACTAACAAACCGAAAAGCTTATCAAAACATCAGTACTGTCTGACACAACTCAGGGCTACTAGTTTCGACAGGTTGCTTGTAAAGGCCGACGTCGCTTGTATAGACGTCCAATAATCACAGTGACCACTAGTCAACTACTCACACGTACGGTAGAGATCTGTCTAAAATCCAATCATAAGCTACGAGTAATCACCCTGTGCTCAGGAGGCAACTAAGGCTAACATATAGGAAGGTACACATACAGACCCAATCATAATACACCCCTTTTTGCGGGATAAAGTATTTCATCCACTCTTTCGACAGTACGTTGTCTGCAGCCAACGTGCTTATCAAAAGAATAGAAAAATACCCACAATCTATCGCCAACAACTAGTTGGAGACATAACTCACAGCGAACCAACAGAAGGTACCAACGTACCTTACAACCCCAATCTCTAAACCGATACTGAAAACCAATATCAAACACCGCTAATACATCGTGGTCACGAGTGCCACTTTGGCAACTCACTAAAAAAATCAAAATGATATCACAGTGCTCACTAACACTTTGAATTCCACACTAGTGGCTAACACAGCTCTAGCGACACTAGTCGCAACTTAAAACGTCGACAGGGGTGATCTCAACCCCTCTAGCAGATCGCAAGCAATAAGTGAATTAAGCACAAGTCGAGCCCATTACAGACTACCATCCGATCCTCAGGCTATTAGCCAACTGGGTACATCCGGCTCTCAAGTCTCAGTGCACCACAATTACAACCTCACTAAGGCATAGCCACAACGGCTATTATTGCTGTAACAGAATCTGTAATGATCCACGAAATCCAGTGCAAGAGGTGCGACCTGAATACAACACCAACCCAATCAGGGTTACCATCTGGCCCATATGCCACTGAAACTGATCAATACTACAGTGGCGCCAGCGCGCTCACTAACACCATCACCTCTGCCGGAATACCTCGTGAATCACAAACTAAATCACACTGATCAGGGATAGGACACGACTCGACCGATAATACTGTACTCGAGCTCCTAACCCCGCACTCGCGCGTCAGACTCAAGTCATCCTAGGGCTCAATCCTAGCCATTTCCTAGGTATCTTATACCTATTCTCTGATACCATCTAATCTGCCACGCCCCGAGTTTCAAAACAGCGGTAGAAATTTTTTTTTTTTTTTTGTTTCCTTTAAATCAGAGTTCAAACTTTAACTCAGGACGTGAATAGACCGCCACATGCATAGGAAATCCTCTGTCCACACGGACAGAGTCTCCCCTATACATGCTCGGCTAGGCAGATACAATAATGCAATCAGAGAGCAGTATAATTAACAACTAAACCAAATATAAAACTCTACAGCTAACACATCCACATCAACACATGACATAGTCCACAAATACTCTAACTAAGAAGAATACAAAAATATCTATGATCACGATACTGTAAACTGGAAATACTAGCACTGGGCCACTGCGGCCAATAGCAGGGGACAACTCTAGCGCAACAGCTCACTGGATCGTCCCAATCTCCCAGCACCCGACTGACCTGAAAAATGGTCACCCAGGGGGTGTGAGATACACTCTACATGTATCCCAGTGGGCACGACGGGGCCGAGAAATAGCAAGTCGTACCTACCGATACAATGATAAGCAGATAGTAAAGCAGGATATAACTGAAAGCTGAATAGCGAGATACTGAACTGAAACTAAGCATGCTGAAGTAAAGACAGGGTACTCATAAAGAAAGGTAATCTGCATAACTGATAAGCAGAAACTGATCATGCTGATAAATCTGACGAGAAGATAATGATCATACAATAACAAAGTTGGTAACTAACAATGCTGCAAACTGGAAGTGCTGATGACAACAAATATAAATACCCAATCAATGCCACTATTGGTTCCAAGGACCTCAGGCTAAATGCCACTTTTGGTCTCACAGAACCTCAGGCTAATACCACCTGTACACCAATCTGCTGTCATAACCCTCTGGGCTCACGGGTCGCCACTAGCTGACCACTTTACCGGTAAAGTACACCACTGCGGGGGATCAACCCGCTAGTGTACGTGAAAGAACAGCTGGCTCTGTGGCGATCATATGCTGATGCTCAAGCTCGTGGTCTAAAGACCACACAAACGACAATAAGCTGAGAAATCCCTATCGGGATGCTGAAGGCTGTAATAATCACAGATGCTATACAACTGAATCTGAACAACAGAAGCTGAATATCTGAACTGTAACTGAAACTAAATAGCAGAACTGTACACCTATTCTATCATGCATCATAGAACAGGAAATGCTGGCATAACTAGGCTGATAACCAAACAAACATGGTATATGTCAAGCTGTATAACCCTATACGTACTAAATGCTGAGAATGAAAGCATATAAAGAGCTCAACTGAAATATCTAGGCACATAGCTGGAATAACTGAATGCTGGAATCGAAATAAACAGAAAGGCTCAAGCATAGGTTCAGGGCTACACCAAAAACAGGGGTCCAACCTACCACGGCACCCCATAGGGCCAACCTGATAAAGCCGGACCGAAGATAAACCCACCTCAATGATCACGGTGGCTGCTGGATGGCTTCGCAAGATGGCGGCTGGCTGCTGAGACCTGAATCATATGCACAAGTCAGAACATAGACTCTCACACATTCCCAACCCACTGACACACTGTGTGCAGACAACTAAACAGGAAACTTCGCTGAAGTCCCGGAATCTTCCGACATTTTCGGAAATTTGCCGATAAACTGACACTTTTGCCAAATTGCGATCCGATAACCGATTTCCGCTCAACGAAAGCCGTTGGAATCCTAACGAAAAGCTTAGGAATCACCAACACACTGTTTTTAACTTTATACAATGCCATTTTGCATTTAGACCCCTAGGGTTTCCGGAAATCACACTTTTAGTGCCATTTGAGCACTGATTTCGCTCGTTCTTTCAACTGGAAACTCATTTTCACGATCCGTCACTTCCAGCAGGTGACAAATGACTTACTGAACACCGTGCTCACACATTTGCGATAGCACAAAACCCGAGGAAAACTTCGGGACATAAAATACCTTGCTAACATAGCCTAAATGAATTTTTGTTTCTCCGGCTCATCAAAACCAATTTTAACGCGAGCATCGTGTCCAGTGACCCCAAATTAGCCAGGAGCTCACTGTCGCGGATTCGCAAACAGCCCGGAATAGACTTTGGGCCAAACTATTCACTTAGAGGTTGATTACACTATAACTTAACTTTTATTAATCCAATCAAAAATCTGCTTTAAACATATGTTTAAAATGCCCTAAAAAGCACAGGGCTTGCCCTATTGGCAGCCCAGCCTTTGCTGGATCAACAGATCCATGTCCTTGCTCTCTAACAAACCGTCAATGCTCCAAATGTTAGTCCACACAGATCCAACTTGATATAAAGTGAGCATCAAGCTCAGGGGACAATTTGGAACATCTTTCATATTTACATCAAGGCCAGATTCCATCAAAATCTCCATTGAGGCATTACCTCGAACACTTGGTGTGCACTTTTCACACAACACACACCACACCCAACCTTGAGTTGGTTCTCTGCGACCACAGCACCTGGAGCAATATTTCTTGGATAGAATTTATCTACTAAGTTACAGGAGTATTCCCATCAAGTTGGGTGCAAGTTTGCACCCACGGTTTAGCCGAGGTCCAAGGTTGAAGATGATGTCGAATGCTTCGAAAATTGTGATACTTCAACCAAAGCATCTGGGATCCAACTACTTGGAAAATTTGATGCTAAAACACATCCCAAACCTTCCTGAACCCATGCTTGGCGACGGGGTGCGGCGGCGGCGGCGGTGGAGCAAGCTCGGTTTGGAGCTTCTTCGCCTCTAATGGCGGATTTCCACCGAGGCTTCATGGTATCCATGCAAGGGCATGGCTGGGATCTACTTGATCCCAGGAAGCTTCTCGTCGACTCCCCGGCCGCCGGAGACGGCCGGAACGCCGGCAACCGCACCCCGAACCCACCTCGAGCCCATCTTGGCCGCGCACCATTCTTGCTGCATGGTGCCATGCAAATACATGGGTGGACTCCTCTCACACCCAGGAAGAGTTCTGGGTAGGTGGCCGACGCTGGGGAGGCTCGCCGGCGCCGGAGCAAGAAACTCGGCCGAAGCTTCAAAACCCGAAAAACTAGGGTTTTGATTTTCCCCCTAAATACTACACCATATTTTTCCAAACTTTTTAGAAATAATCCTTAGGTCCCACAGTCCTGTATACCAATTTTGAGCCATTTTGGTTCAATGGTTGCGGAGATCGGCCGCGGCGGAGCTTTCTTGGTTTCCGGCGGGTGCAATTTCCCCGCCGGCGACCGGGGGCAATCCCGACTTCGGGGTTAGGCTGGGAGGTTCACCAATAGGTGATGTACACACTCAGGAGGCCTAGGTAGCAAGAAAAATAAAGAACAAAAGAACCTTACCTTGCCGGATCCGAGGAAGAAGGTGGCTCTCCCCCCCGCGGCGGCGCACGGCGGATCTGGGCACCGGGGTTCCTTGGCTGGGTCCCAACCTCACAAAGGGCTTCACAGGAAATGCTTGGAGCAACCCAAACCCTCCTCGGATAGCTTCCTCCCAACAACACCAAACCCGAGCCCCAACTCTTGGTTTTTCTTGGGTTTTTCCGGCGACTGGGAGGGACGGCCGATGCGCGGAAAAGTTGCAGAGGAAGAGGAGAGTCGTGGGGGAGGCTACGGTTACAGAGGGGACTGCGGCTAGGGTTTCTAAAGCAACCCTAAGTTGCTATTGTATAAAATGCAACAAATGCTAGTTAGCCCTTCTACTCTTCATATTTTTTACTTAAGTCCATTGCTGTAGAACACATTTGCTATAAGGACCCTCCTTTACAAGTTTGGTACAGTTTGACACATAAAATATAGCGCTTTTATGCAATTTACTATGATTTTTCACAGATTTCACGTTTTTTCGAGACAACCGGGTTGTCAAACTGAAAAATGGACACCGCCACGACGTCCGGCTCGACGAAACCTATCAGGTAGCGATTTTGGTTCGCTAAAATTTAATTCCATAATTTTTAAATTCCATCTTATACTGTAAATTATACAGTTCGGCACGCTTTACGAGACTTTAGGCTCGTCAAATGCAAATTTCGTCAGCGCCACTGCGCTCAGAACGTCGAAAATAGCTAAGATTGATTACTCACACCCTTATGATCAGGGTCTAGACAGCGAAACGGCCGACGTCGATCGACGGGGGATTTAAAACAGGGGTTACTATTCACAACTTAAGTTGTGGGGCCCGCCCGGATCTTTGCTGATTTCTGGATAATCCGACCGTTGGATCGAAAACATATGTATATGAATCTTTCATGTTTCGACGAGACGGTCGCAATGGTGATCTCGGATTTTCGAGATCAGGCCCCGATCAAAAGTCGATATTTTAGGGCCACAATTGCACCACTAAAAGTTCAATTTTACTATTTAATAACCCAGGCAATTATTTTAAACTTAAGTTTCAGATTTTAAAATTACGGTTACTACAAGCGAACAGAGAAATTTTTTACCAAATTGTTTTAAAAAATAAACTTTCCGTCTAAGCTCAGCCAAACGCGCGACAGTCTTCAGGCAAAATCAATTCGGGCCAAACTATTGCCGCTTCTCGAAATTGGACGTTGAGCCTTCTTCTTCTTCTTCTTCTTTTAATGTTCGCACGGCCACTCGGTAGATTTTTCGCCGATTACTCGCTGGGCGGAGGAAGGAGCCGATTCCGGGACAAGGTCGAGATCCCGAGCGGTAAATTGTTCCGATAAAAGAGTTAGAATTTCGGTGGTAAAGTAAAGCAAGACAAGAAAAAAGAAAAAAAAAAAAAAAACACGAGCACGAAAGCACCGGATCCCATCAGAACCGGGCGCGGAGCGGCGCAATGTCTTGCCGAACCGGGCGCGGAGCGGCGCCATAAGAGGGCCGGCCGGCACAATGTTCACGGATGTGATCATACCAGCACTAAAGCACCGGATCCCATCAGAACTCCGCAGTTAAGTGTGCTTGGGGCGAGAGTAGTACTAGGATGGGTGACCCCCTGGGAAGTCCTCGTGTTGCATCCCCCATTATTTTGCAAATTTCCCCTGATGTTTTGATTTCGGACTCAAATTTTAAATATTTTTTTGATTCTAGATTTAAAATTAAATGTAATTTTTAATTTTTCAAATGACAAATTTCAAAATATTATTTTTTAATCTTAAATTTTAAGTTCAAAAATATAAATATTTAAAAATGTAGATTTCAGATTTGATATTTCAAATTGCAATTTTTACTTTTAATTTTAAATTTCAATTTTAAATTTTTAAATTTTTATTTTAGACTTTAAATTGAAAATTTAAATTTTGATTTAAAAATTCAAAATGCAAATTTTGAAATTTCAAATTATAAATTAATATTTTAAATTAAAATGTCGAATTTTAAATTTTCTTGTGGAAATTTAAATTTCAATTCGAAATTTAAATTATTCTAAAATAAAATTTAGGAAAAAATATTATTAGCGAACAGAGAAATTTTTTACCAAATTGTTTTAAAAAATAAACTTTCCGTCTAAGCTCAGCCAAACGCGCGACAGTCTTCAGGCAAAATCAATTCGGGCCAAACTATTGCCGCTTCTCGAAATTGGACGTTGAGCCTTCTTCTTCTTCTTCTTCTTTTAATGTTCGCACGGCCACTCGGTAGATTTTTCGCCGATTACTCGCTGGGCGGAGGAAGGAGCCGATTCCGGGACAAGGTCGAGATCCCGAGCGGTAAATTGTTCCGATAAAAGAGTCAGAATTTCGGTGGTAAAGTAAAGCAAGACATGAAAAGAAAAGAAAAAAAAAAACACGAGCACGAAAGCACCGGATCCCATCAGAACCGGGCGCGGAGCGGCGCAATGTCTTGTCGAACCGGGCGCGGAGCGGCGCCATAAGAGGGTCGGCCGGCACAATGTTGTCGGATGCGATCATACCAGCACTAAAGCACCGGATCCCATCAGAACTCTGCAGTTAAGTGTGCTTGGGCGAGAGTAGTACTAGGATGGGTGACCCCCTGGGAAGTCCTCGTGTTGCATCCCCCATTATTTTGCAAATTTCCCCGGCTGTTTTGATTTCGGACTCAAATTTTAAATTCTTTTTTGATTCTAGATTTAAAATTAAAATGTAATTTTTAATTTTTCAAATGACAAATTTCAAAATATTATTTTTTAATCTTAAATTTTAAGTTCAAAAATATAAATATTTAAAAATATAGATTTCAGATTTGATATTTCAAATTGCAATTTTTACTTTTAATTTTAAATTTCAATTTTAAATTTTTAAATTTTTATTTTAGACTTTAAATTGAAAATTTAAATTTTGATTTAAAAATTCAAAATGCAAATTTTGAAATTTCAAATTATAAATTAATATTTTAAATTAAAATGTCGAATTTTAAATTTTCTTGTGGAAATTTAAATTTCAATTCGAAATTTAAATTATTCTAAAATAAAATTTAGGAAAAAATATTATTAGCGAACAGAGAAATTTTTTACCAAATTGTTTTAAAAAATAAACTTTCCGTCTAAGCTCAGCCAAACGCGCGACAGTCTTCAGGCAAAATCAATTCGGGCCAAACTATTGCCGCTTCTCGAAATTGGACGTTGAGCCTTCTTCTTCTTCTTCTTCTTTTAATGTTCGCACGGCCACTCGGTAGATTTTTCGCCAATTACTCGCTGGGCGGAGGAAGG
This sequence comes from Tillandsia leiboldiana, assembly GCA_029204045.2. NCBI lineage: Eukaryota > Viridiplantae > Streptophyta > Magnoliopsida > Poales > Bromeliaceae > Tillandsia > Tillandsia leiboldiana. The sequence goes on from JAQNDB010001983.1 coordinate 13,144, forward strand.
AGCCGATTCCGGGACAAGGTCGAGATCCCGAGCGGTAAATTGTTCCGATAAAAGAGTCAGAATTTTGGTGGTAAAGTAAAGCAAGACAAGAAAAGAAAAGAAAAAAAAAAAACACGAGCACGAAAGCACCGGATCCCATCAGAACTGGGCGCGGAGCGGCGCAATGTCTTGCCGAACCGGGCGCGGAGCGGCGCCATAGAGGGCCGGGCCGGCACAATGTGTCGGAAAGCGATCATACCAGCACTAAAGCACCGGATTACCATCAGAACTCCGCAGTTTAAGTGTGCTTGGGCGAGAGTAGTACTAGGAGGTTGACCTCTTGGGAAGTCCTCGGTTGCTCCCCCATTATTTTGCAAATTTCCCCCTGTTGTTTTGATTTCGGACTCAAATTTTAAATTCATTTGATTCTAGATTTAAAATTAAATGTAATTTTTAAGTTTTCAAATGACAAATTTCAAATATTCTTTTTAATCTTAAATTTTAAGTTCCAAAAATATAAATATTTAACAAATGTAGATTTCAGATTTGATATTTCAAATTGCAATTTTTACTTTTAATTTTACCTTTCAATTTTAAATTTTTAAATTTTGATTTTAGACTTTAAATTGAAAATTTAAATTTTGATTTAAAAATTCAAAATGCAATTTTTGAAAATTTCAAATTATAAATTAATATTTAAACTTAAAATGTCGAATTTAAATTTTCTGGTGCAAATTTAAATTTCAATTCGAATTTAAATTATTCTAAAATAAAATTTAGGAAAAATATTATTAGCGAGCAGAGAAATTTTTACCAAATTGTTTAAAAAATAAACTTTCCGTCTAAGCTCAGCCAAAACGCGCCAGTCTTAAGGCAAATCAATCGGGCCAAACTATTGCCGCTTCTCGAAAAATTGACGGTGAGCCTTCTTCTTCTCTTCTTCTTTAATGTTCGCACGGCCACTCGGTAGATTTTTCGCCGATTACTCGCTGGGCGGAGGAAGGAGCCGATTCCGGGACAAGGTCGAGATCCCGAGCGGTAATTGTTCCGATAAAAGAGTCAGAATTCGGTGGTAAAGTAAAGCAAGACAAGAAAAGAAAAGAAAAAAAAAAAACACGAGCACGAAAGCACCGGATCCATCAGAACCGGGCGCGGAGCGGCGCAATGTCTTGCCGAACCGGGCGCGGAGCGGCGCCATAAGAGGGCCGGCCGGCACAATTTGTTGGATGCGATCATACCAGCACTAAAGCATCGGATCCCATCAGAACTCGCAGTTAAGTGTGCTTGGGCGAGAGTAGTACAAGATGGGTGACCCCCTGGGAAGTCCTCGTGTTGCATCCCCCATTATTTGCAAATTTCCCGGCTGTTTTGATTTCGGACTCAAATTTTAAATTTTTTTTGATTCTAGATTTAAAAATAAATGTAATTTTAATTTTTCAAATGACAATTTCAATAATATTATTTTTAATCTTAAATTTTAAGCTCAAAAATATAAATATTTAAAATTAGATTCAGAGGGAGGGGATATGGCAAAACCATTGAAATTTTTACTTTTAAGTTTAGCCTTTCAAGTTTAAATGTTTAAAAGTGTGATTTTGAGACTTTTAAAGAAAAATTTAAATTTGAGTTTAAAAATTCAAAATGCAAATTTTGAAATTTAAATTATAAATTAATATTTTAAATTAAAATGTCGAATTTTAAATTTTCTTGTGCAAATTTAAATTCAATTCGAAATTAAATTATTTAAAAATAACCAATCTAGGAAAAAGATTATTAGCGAACAGCGTAAATTTTTTACCAAGTTGTTAAAAAATAAACTTTTAAGTTCTAAGCTCAGCACAACGCGAGACCCACAGTTTCAGGAGACTCAATTCGGGCAAAACTATTGCCGCTT
>JAQNDB010001983.1:15116-41791 GCA_029204045.2 Tillandsia leiboldiana
TTTGGATAATAAAAAGATAATGTGGACTTATTAAGGTATCATTTATTAGTTGAATTTCCTCTTTATATTTTAATACATAAAATCTATCATAAATTGAATTGGAAATTTTTATAGTTAAAGTATAATATTGAAGTGATAACGGGGTTAGGGGTTATGAAAGCTCTTGGAAAAAAAAATGGAAGGACTTCAAGTGAGCGTAAGAAAAAGCACTATGATGCCACAATACGTATGACAGGAACGTTTGTGCGCGATTCTAGAGGTCACTCCGGTAGCAATGGAGACAAATTGGATTGAATTTTGGGATTCTGAAGAAGGATCAGGTGCTTAAAACAATTTGTCAGTCTGTATCACTTTCACTCTTCCATTTTTTCTTTTAACCAAGTGGAATGTTTTTTCTAGTGTGCTAAGTCTACACGTTTCTTTTACCCAAGTTGATGTTGTTACAGGACGCGTAGGTTAAGAAAACAAAAAGTAACCGTGCAAGCAAAGTAATATCACACTGCTGGCTCAAGAAGTTTTGCTCGTATTCGTGAAGAAAAGGTAAATCACTTTAATTCACTTATTCTTTATAAGTAATATCTGATTTATAAACGAATCACTAATTATTATAAAACTTTTTTATTGTTCAAGCGAAAGAAAAATGGAGTAGAGTAGTGCCAACTGAGCCGAAACTATTTAAGGATTACTCATGTTCACAAAAATGGGATCCGATGAATGAAGAATGTGCTAACTTTATTGTAAGTAGATTAATATTTTTTTAGTTTTTATTTGTAAAGATTTTAGCTTTATTGTAAGTTGCTTTTTTTTAAGGATCACTTTATGGCAGTTTATACATTTATGTTCAGTTTCTTTGATCCACAAGATGAGGAAATACTCATTGTGATATGCATGACTTGTTATAGAGAGAGATTGATGTGAAGACCAAGAATCAACCAGATCTGCAAAAAAAGGTTCCAAAGAAGTAGATGATTTATTCTCAGATGTATTTGGAAAAGAAAAAAACATGGTCCGTCCGTGGCCTCGGTTTGGGCCTGCTCCTACTATATTTGGACCGATGCACCTACACCTGCAGCAGTATAAGAATGGCAACTGAGGCTAGAAGAAAGCTGAGGAGGAAACAAAAGGAATGAAGGAAAGAATGATAGTTATGGAGACCGAGTTGGCTGAAATGAAGCAATGATAGCATCTATTATGCAAAATAAGTCTACCGATGCACCTTCACCTACTAATCCATTGGATGGTCGACAGGTTTACTTTACTAATTAAGTATTTATAAAGAATTTATTAAATAATATCTGTTGAAATTACATAGTGTTATTTCTTTTGTAGAATGTGTTGATACAAATATTCCTAATGATACATTTGAAGGAGAAGTGCGATCGTCATCATCCAATCACCAATTTCCGTCTTATCAAGTAAATATCTTGTCTAGCTAGATTGTGAAATTATATGTTATGTCATTCTCTAATTTATATATATATAGGTGCACCAAACGAAGAAAAGGAGGGTGCGATATGAACATGAAACGAGGTACATCTATTTGATTAATATAATTTTAAAAGTTATCCAATAGTAAATATATGTGCCTCTATATAGGATATCCTAGACGGGATGATAAAGAGTGTTCTGATGTCCCTTGGACAACTCATCGCCCTGTAGCACGAGGACTTTTATTTAGTAAGGATCCTTCTACTATTGTAGGAGGCGAAAAATTAGGTGATCAATATTGGGAAATCTATGTTGAGGTAGTAATGATTCCTACAGAGAGTCTGATTCGGAGCTATCATGGTATGAAGATGATAGGTGATGCTGCAAGACAATTTATTGCTTGGCCATCTATCTTGTAAGTATAATACATATATACATAAACAAGACATGTATTAGTTTGGTAAATATTGAAAATTATTGATCTCAATTCATTTTTTTTCCTCAATGTAGGTTAAGCCAGTTAGAAGGTTAAAACAGTGAGCACGTTAAGCTAGGGAGACGATTTTGGGGAGTCTAGGTGGGTTCTCTTTTCTTCACCATTATTACACATTTAGTATATTTTTAATGATAAGCCTTTGAATATATGTCTTTGATTTGTGAGTTTTTTATCTTCTTTACAACTCAAATATATTATGGATGGTGTCAGAGCAATTATTAGATTTTACATTTGTTAGGTTTGTTAGGTTAAGAATTTTTATTTTACATACTGTTCCTCAACTATAGGCTTAGGCCATAGTGTTCTAATTTGACATAGTGTTCTAATATAAATTTGACATAATGTAATTACAAGTTAGTTAGAAGCATTTCGAATCGATGTCAAAGCGGTCGACTCGAAAAATGGGTTGGAATTGAGAGTTTTTGAAGCTTTAAATTGCAAAGCTTAAGTCCCCGTTCGCCGAATTTGCAAAATGGCGAAATGCGGCGAATTGACCTGTAAAATATTTTAAATATGATTACAGTCGAGTTCGGTGCGTTTCGGACCGACGCGAAGTGCATCGGGTCGAAAAGTGAGTTGAAGTTCAAGGAATTAGCGAATTTCATCAATGTAAAATTCGCCGAAAAAACCAATCTTCACGAGATATAACAGGGCTGCTGTTTTGAGCAGCAGCATTGCTGGTGTTTTGAGCAGCAGGGCTGCTGCTCAAAGCAGCAGGCTGCTGCTTTGAGCAGCAGCAAGCTGCTGCTTGAGCAGCAGCACAGGATGCTGCTCAAGCAGCAGCCTTGCTGCTGCTTTGCTTGTGCCCGCTCGCGAATTTACAAAATGGCGAAATGCGGCGAAATGACCTGTAACATATTTTAAATATGATTACAGTCGAGTTCGGTGGCGTTTCGGACCGACGCGAAGTGCATCGGGTCGAAAAGTGAGTTGAAGTTCAAGAATTAGCCAATTTCATAAATTCTGATTTTTGATATCGGCAAGCTCTTTTCATCTGCGTTTTGCCGCCAAATAGAAAATCGAAAAAGCTTACCGATAACAAAAATCAGAATTTCTGAAATTCGCTAAGTCCTTGAACTTCAACTCACTTTTCGACCCGATGCACCTCGCGTCGGTCCGAAACGCACCGAACACGACTGTAATCATATTTTAAAATATGTTACAGATCATTTCGCCGCATTTCGCCATTTTGCAGATTCGTGCGAACGGGGATTTAAGCTTTGCAATTTAAAGCTTCAAAGTGATTCCAATTCAAGCTTCAAAGCTTTGCAATTTAAAGCTTTAAAACTGCGGCGAAATGACCTGTCAACATATTTAAATATGATTACAGTCGAGTTCGGTGCGTTTCGGACCGACGCGAAGTGCATCGGGTCGAAAAGTGAGTTGAAGTTCAAGAAATTAGCGAATTTCATAAATTCTTATTTTTGATATCGGCAAGCTCTTGAGCAGCAGCACAGGCCCTTGCTTCTGCTTTGAGCAGCAGCTTTGCTGCTGCTCAAAGCATGTTGCTTTGAGCAGCAGCAAGGCTGCTGCTTGAGCATCAGCACAGGCTGCTGCTCAAGCAGCAGTGCCTTGAGCAGCAGCCTGTGCTGCTGCTAAGCAGCAGCTTCTGCTTTTGGCTGCTGCTTGAGCAGCAGCCTGTGCTGGCTGCTGCCTTGAGCAGCAGCCAGCAGCTGCTGCTGCCTGGCTGCTGCTTGAGCATTAGCCTGGCTGCTGCCTTGAGCAGCAGCCTTGCTGCTGCTCAAAGCAGCAGCTTGCTGCTTGAGCAGCAGCACAGGCTGCTGCTTTGAGCAGCAGGGCTGCTGCTCAAAGCAGCAGCCTGCGCTTGAGTAGCAGCACAGCTGCTCAAGCAGCAGCTTGCTGCTGCTCAAGCAGCAGCCTTGGGTGCGTTTCGGACCGACGCGGTGCATCGGGCGAATTTGCAAAATGCCGAAATGCGGCGAAATGACCTGTAACATATTTTAAATATGATTACAGTCGAGTTCGGTGCTTTTCGGACCGACGCGAAGTCCATCGGGTCGAAAAGTGAGTTGAAGTTCAAGAAATTAGCGAATTTCATAAATTCTTATTTTTGATATCGGCAAGCTCTTTTCATCTGCGTTTTGCCGCCAACTAGAAAATCGAAATTGTAATTTTTCTTCTTCCCTTTATTCTACAAATTTTTCTTAAACTTCCCACGATTTATTTTAAATTTTTTGGGCTGCTCTAAGCCCTCGGAATAGGGCTTCGAAAAAGCTGGCGATAAACTGCATCAGCAAAAACTGCAGTTTCAGAATTCTTAAAGCATTTTGCTTCGCTTCGTTCTCCTATTTTCTTTCAATCTCTCACCTCGGCAGGTTCATCCCTTTTAATCAGCAGACTTTTCTGAGACACCTCACGATTTCTTCTTAATTTTTTGACTACTCTAAGTCTTCAAAATAGGGCCTCGAAAAAGCTTACCGATAACAAAATTCAGAATTTCTGAAATTCCTAAGTCCTAGAACTTCAACCCACTTTTCGACCCGATGCACTTCGCGTCGGTCCGAAACGCACCGAACTCGACTGTAATCATATTTAAAATATGTTACAGATCATTTCGCCGCATTTCGCCATTTTGCAGATTCGGCGAACGGGGATTTAAGCTTTGCAATTTAAAGCTTCAAAGTGATTCCAATCAAGCTTCAAAGCTTTGCAATTTAAAGCTTTAAAAATGCGGCGAAATGACCTGTAACATATTTTAAATATGATTACAGTCGAGTTCGGTGCGTTTCGGACCGACGCGAAGTGCATCGGTCGAAAAGTGAGTTGAAGTTCAAGAAATTAGTGAACTTTCATAAATTCTTATTTTGATATCGGCAAGCTCTTGAGCAGCAGCACAGCCCCTTGCTTCTGCTTTGAGCAGCAGCTTTGCTGCTGCTCAAAGCATGTTGCTTTGAGCAGCAGCAAGGCTGCTGCTTGAGCATCAGCACAGGCTGCTGCTCAAGCAGCAGTGCCTTGAGCAGCAGCCTGTGCTGCTGCTCAAGCAGCAGCTTCTGCTTTGGCTGCTGCTTGAGCAGCAGCCTGTGCTGGCTTGCTGCCTTGAGCAGCAGCCAGCAGCTGCTGCTGCCTGGCTGCTGCTTGAGCAGTAGCCTGGCTGCTGCCTTGAGCAGCAGCCTTGCTGCTGCTCAAAGCAGCAGCTGTGCTGCTGCTCAAGGCAGCAGCCTGCTGCTTGAGCAGCAGCCTTGCTGCTGCTCAAAGCAGCAGCTTGCTGCTTGAGCAGCAGCACAGGCTGCTGCTTTGAGCAGCAGGGCTGCTGCTCAAAGCAGCAGCCTGCTGCTTGAGCAGCAGCACAGCTGCTCAAGCAGCAGCTTGCTGCTGCTCAAGCAGCAGCCTTGGGTGCGTTTCGGACCGACGCGGTGCATCGGGCGAATTTGCAAAATGCCGAAATGCGGCGAAATGACCTGTAACATATTTTAAATATGATTACAGTCGAGTTCGGTGCGTTTCGGACCGACGCGAAGTCCATCGGGTCGAAAAGTGAGTTGAAGTTCAAGAAATTAGCGAATTTCATAAATTCTTATTTTTGATATCGGCAAGCTCTTTTCATCTGCGTTTTGCCGCCAACTAGAAAATCGAAATTGTAATTTTTCTTCTTCCCTTTATTCTACAAATTTTTCTTAAACTTCCCACGATTTATTTTAAATTTTGGGCTGCTCTAAGCCCTCGGAATAGGGCTTCGAAAAAGCTTGGCGATAAACTGCATCAGCAAAAACTGCAGTTTCAGAATTCTTAAAGCATTTTGCTTCGCTTCGTTCTCCTATTTTCTTTCAATCTCTCACCTCGGCAGTTCATCCCTTTTAATCAGCAGACTTTTCTGAGACACCTCACGATTTCTTCTTAATTTTTTGACTACTCTAAGTCTTCAAAATAGGGCCTCGAAAAAGCTTACCGATAACAAAATTCAGAATTTCTGAAATTCCTAAGTCCTAGAACTTCAACTCACTTTTCGACCCGATGCACTTCGCGTCGGTCCGAAACGCACCGAACTCGACTGTAATCATATTTAAAATATGTTACAGATCATTTCGCCGCATTTCGCCATTTTGCAGATTCAGCGAACGGGGACTTAAGCTTTGCAATTTAAAGCTTCAAAGTGATTCCAATCAAGCTTCAAAGCTTTGCAATTTAAAACTTTAAAGATTCAGTGAACGGGGACAGCCTGTGCTTTGGCAATTCAAAGCTTTGGCTGCTGCTTGAGCAGCAGCCTGTGCTGGCTGCTGCCTTGAGCAGCAGCCAGCAGCTGCTGCTGCCTGGCTGCTGCTTGAGCAGCAGCCTGGCTGCTGCCTTGAGCAGCAGCCTTGCTGCTGCTCAAAGCAGCAGCCTTGCTGCTGCTCAAAGCAGCAGCTGTGCTGCTGCTCAAGGCAGCAGGCTGCTGCTTGAGCAGCAGCCTTGCTGCTGCTCAAAGCAGCAGCTTGCTGCTTGAGCAGCAGCACAGGCTGCTGCTTTGAGCAGCAGGGCTGCTGCTCAAGCAGCAGCCTTGGGTGCGTTTCGGACCGACGCGGTGTATCGGGCGAATTTGCAAAATGCCGAATGCGGCGAAATGACCTGTAACATATTTTAAATATGATTACAGTCGAGTTCGGTGCGTTTCGGACCGACGCGAAGTCCATCGGGTCGAAAAGTGAGTTGAAGTTCAAGAAATTAGCGAATTCCATAAATTCTGATTTTTGATATCGGCAAGCTCTTTTCATCTGCGTTTTGCCGCCAACTAGAAAATCGAAATTGTAATTTTTCTTCTTCCCTTTATTCTACAAATTTTTCTTAAACTCCCCATGATTTATTTTAAATTTTTGGGCTGCTCTATGCCCTCGGAATAGGACTCCGAAAAAGCTTGGCGTAAACTGCATCAGCAAAAACTGCAGTTGCAGAATTTTTGAAGCATTTTGCATCGCTTCGTTTTCCTATTTTCTTTCAATCTCTCACCTATGCAGTTCATCCCTTTTAATCAGCAGACTTTTCTGAGACACCTCACGATTTCTTCTTAATTCTTTGACTACTTTAAGTTTTCAAAATAGGGCCTCGAAAAAGCTTACCGATAACAAATATCAGAATTTCTGAAATTCGCTAAGTCCTTGAACTTCAACTCACTTTTCGACCCGATGCACCTCGCGTCGGTCCGAAACGCACCGAACTCGACTGTAATCATATTTAAAATATGTTACAGATCATTTCGCCGCATTTTGCCATTTTGCAGATTCGGCGAACGGGGACTTAAGCTTTGCAATTTAAAGCTTCAAAGTGATTCCAATCAATAAAATTTAGAACTTTACCAAATCCTGTTTGAAAGTGGCCATAAAGACGAAGTTTGATTGAGTCTTTGATAAAAAACAAAATATAGTATCGAAAGTAATGACCTTTTTTTTTATAACTGATGTCGATCTAAGCCTTTTTTTTTTATGGGTTCTTTTCATTATTTGTAAAAGGTAAATATTCGATATTTATTTATTCTGTGTGTTGAATGTGGAAATGATTAGGTTATTTTCTTAGAATTTTATCTTCTCATATAGATTGAAAATAGTATGCTAATTAAATCTTTTTGTTGTTTCAAAGTCGCTTAATAGTTTTTTTTTTTCCTAATGCAGGTTTGATTAAGTTAAGGAGAAGTAATCTGGTGACTAATTGCAATGGCGATCTCCTCCTTTCCTTCATTTTGTATATGACTCAAATATGTATATGAAGTATATATGCCGATATAATTTTCTTGTTGCAATTAATTAAATTGATGGTATTGTCACGCCCCGAGTTTTGAAAAGCAGGCTAAATTTTTTTTTTTTTTATTTTGAATAAATCAGAGTTTGCAAAACGGGCGTAACAGACCGCCACACATATAGGAAATCCCCTATCCGGAAGGATAGGGTCTCTCCTATACATGCACGGCTAGGCTAATCCAATCATCAATCAGAGAGCAATAAATATCTCAACTGCTACAATACTAATCATCAGGGATAATCCAAATATCATACTATCATCAAACTGAAATAACATAAATGAAAGTCAACTACCGATAATCGGGGATCTCAATCACCGATCTATGTCATCAGGGGGGGACAGCTCTATCGCAACAGGCTCACTGGATCGTCCCGACATCTCACCACCCGCTAGACCTGCAACAGCCACCCGAGGGTGTGAGACACACCGGAGTGTATCCCAGTGGGCACGACGAGCCGAGAAGTAGCTAATCGTACCTACTGGGTACTAAAATCTGCGGATAGTAAGAGTCAATAGGAAAAGCTGAAAAATATAACTGTCTACTAATAATCAGAATCCACAGATAGGCTAACTAGGCAGGTAATCAATCATAAGAACTACGGATAAGCAATACTGGAATATCGAAATATCAGCTATGCATCAACAAAGAACAACAAGTACTAACCGGTGCCACTGTTGGTCCCGGGGACCTCAGGCGAAGATATCTATGCAGAGCCAATCATAATCATCCTGGATTCCACCTAGCAGAACTGAACCGCAAACCCCGTACCATTGATATAGCCAAGAGGATCCTCGTACCAAAAGGTACAGCCAAGAGTTTTCCTCATATCGGTACAACCAAGGGGCTCCCCGTACCCAGTGATACAACAAGAGGGGCAAGCTCACGGGTCAAGCAGACCCTTTACCGGTAAAGAACGCAATGTGGGGGATCAATCCCACAACGTACGCGAACGAACAGCAGGTGCACAATCATCACAATGCGAATGCTAAATCTCGCGGTCCACAGACCGGGTAATCGGCAATATGCCGGAAATCCCCACAGGGATGCAGATGTCTATGTATATCAGTCATATATCATACAGTCTAGAATACAAGAAATGTGTATCTATCAATCATGCATATCGGAATATCGAATAGTATCCAACAATCAGGATCAATCAATCATGCATATCGGGATATCAACAATAAATCGGCTGACAGGAATCAACAAGTGCCATCAAATCATGTAGATCTATATACTGAAAAAGCTGATGAACAGATATGTATATGGTATGTCTCATGAAGATCAAGGTCTATCAGAAATATAAAAATTGATAAACAGGTACGTAAGATATGTCTCACGTAGATCAAGATCTATCAGGACTAATCATAGGGCATGTCGATACAATCATCAAGGCTAATCTAGATAAAATCAGCAGGTATATATGATGAGTCTAAAAGAATCAATGTCTATCAGGAGATAATGTGATATATATGCAGTCATCATAGGTCGTATCGGTATAATTCGCAGGCTGGTCAAAAAAAAACGGGTGTCCGACTGGACTAAAGCAACCAGAGGGCCGAATAGATCAAACCCGGACCGAAGATAACCCACCTGGATGTAGGCCGATCCAACGACTCCAACAGAAGGCTCGTGGGCCGGAGTCAGACTGCAGGGACCTGAACAGAAACTAGAATTAAACCGGAATTCCCGAAAACCACTGAAGCTCACTAGATATGACCCGCCCAACGGTCTACAAATATCCGAATGCTACCAAACTCCCTCTGCTGTCCCTAAACAACACATTTTAGTTGTTCGGACACACAGGGACTCAATCGTAAATATCTGTGTCGAAATGTTGCCATAATCACTTGCACGACTCCCGAAAAGCCGATTTTGGCTTCGGAGTCTCCCGACAGAAAACTAAAGTTGCTGGGCCAGCCAGGACAGTGTCGGGGATAACCAGGGGCAACTACAGACGACCAGATATCCATGTCGAATCACGAGACTCGCGTCGGAACCGTAAAACCGACAATTTTGCCAATTTACGGAACGGTATCAAATTTCCGCTCAACCGGAGTCTACGAAACTTAAGCGAAATGCTTAGTCGGTGTGTAATTACTGTCTGAAGACAGCCAGGACGTTACATTTGCGTTTAGGTCCCCGACGCATTTTAAAATTGCATAAAAATGCTAATTCAACACCGTTTCGACTCGATCTCCCAATCCGGGAATCCAAAAGCTGCGCCGTAAGTTTCAGCGCATCCGCTACGACGAGACGAAGCCCGTGCTCATGGGCTTGGGCTGACACGAAGTCCGAGGGCAAAGTTGGCCCATAACCACTTAGAGTTCAACCCACTAATTTATTTATAACTTTTAACCTTAAGCATCATAAATCACAATATTTTACCAGTAACTATACTTCAATGTGCTGAACCTCGTGCTCACAATCCGGACTCGAATTGGGCAGCAAAAACCCAAGCTGACCCATAATTATTGTATATTAAAGCTTAATGTTGCAATAATTGTTCTTCAGTTGATTCTTTTCCACTTTTAATGTGAGCATCATGCTCAGGGGTCCTCAAATGTGTAGAGGCTCACCTCTGAGCCTCAGCAAATCCACCAAACACAAGTGAAGTAATGACATGATCCCACAAGGACTTGACTTCGGATATTTTATACATTCAGGATTTCTGGCAGCAATAAAGGTGAGCATCGCTTATAGGGCATCACAAAAACTTGGGGGCTCACCTGTGGGAGGTAGAAGCACTGTTGGCTCAGCTTCGGGAGCAAGGTGATCTCAACCTTCCATTGGTAGAGCTCGAGTTGGCCGAGCCCACTTGTCTCTCGGCCAAGCTTCCAACAAAGGTGAGCACCACCCTTCTTGAACCTTCAGAAGTGCAAGGGACCTCAGCCGTGAAAGCTTGGAAGCTCCTGTGCAATCCCAACCCGAGGAAGAAGAAGATAAAGCTTCAAGGGTTCATTAATGGCAACTTGGAAAGGAACCCGCATGGGTTGCATGCACTTGGTCCAAAGGAATTCTCATGATGTCAGGAGACTTACCCAAGATGGCCGGCGCCGGAGGAAGCGACGGCGACGATGGCCGGCGTTGCTCGGTTGCAAACGGGTGCAACTACGGGGAAAGAAATCCTGCCGTTAGAACTCGCATGCAAAATGTTGGAAAGCTTCCTAAGGATCATATTAGCCCACCTGGGTGGTTTCCCGGCGACGAGAAGCGTCGGCGACGCGCGGCGGCGGAGCTCGGGTGAAAGCACAACAAAACCCGAAGCTAGGGCTTCTTCGCGCGGCTCAGCCGTTCAACTGATCATCCCGAGACTTTGGGGGTAGCTAGCAGTCATCAAGGCGAAGAGGATCAACGGTTCCGATCTCAGTTTTAACGGTCGGAAAAATCGGAAACCGAGTTCGTCGGAAAATGCAAGAAGAGGAGTGCCTCCCGCGGCGGCGCACGGCGGCGGCTGTGGCCGGGGTCACCTCAGCCCGGTTGCGGCTCCACGAGGGAGTCCTCAGACAGGGACTGGATGGATTAGCACCCACTCGATCACCCTCCTCAACGAGAACCCGAGATCAAGAAATGTTCTTGATCTTCTTCCTTCTCCGGCGATGAAGCGGCGGCCGGTGCGGGGCTCCCGTGGAGTGCGGCAGAGGAGGTGTAGAAGTGGTTGAAGCGGGCGGCTTGGGCAGCGGCTGGGAGCTTAGGGATTTAGAGGAACCCTAACCCGAATGCATAATATATAGTGTATATATGCAAAATTGCAATATAGTCCTTTATCACTTAATATTTTGCTATGAGCCCATTGCTGTAGAACACATTTGCTATAAGGACCTTCCTCTACAAGTTTGGTGCAAATCGATACCTAAAATATAGCATCAATACGCGAAATACTGCGATTTTTCTTCTATTTCCCGCTTTTCGAGACAACCGGACTGTCAAACTGAAAATCTGACACCGCCACGACGTCCGGCTCGACGAAACCTATTAGGTAGCGATTTTGGTTCGCTAAAATTTAGCTCCATAAATTTTAAATTCCATCTTATACTGTAAATTATACAGTTCGGCACGCTTTACGATGCTTTAGGCTCGTCAAATGCAAATTTCGTCAGTGCCATTGCGTCCAGAACGACGGAACCGTTCAAAATGACTACCTGGATCACTACGTTCGGAATCCGAACAGTGAATTAGTCAGCGTCGCATTCGTCGGGGTCCCAAAATTTGGGGTTACTGTTCATATACAGTAACTCACTTAAGTGACCTCTGCGCAGACCACTGTTATATTGGTCGCGGTAATTTTGCTCGCTTCTTCGCTGATTTCTGGAAGATCCGACCGTCAGATCGAAAAGTGCTGAATATGAATCTCACTCAGTTCGACGAGACGATCGCAACGGTCAATTCGGATTTCCAAGATCATGTCTGGATTGGAAAATAGCATTTTTGCCTCGTAAATCGTGCAACTTGCACACTGGCGATTGACCATTTAGGTTAACAGGGGTCTTCTGAATTTAAAACCTGCTCAAAATTCGCTTTTAGTCTATTTATTAAAATGAGATATTTCGAGTTTCTACAGGTATATTTTTTTGTCTATTATGGATGTTGATTAATTAGATGATATATATACTTGAAAATTTATAAATTGATGGTATTTTTTGTCTATTATGGATGTTGATTAGATGATATATATATACTTGAAATTTTATAAATTGATGGTATTTTGCCTATGACTAAAATTTATTGTGCTTAATTGTAATTATTTGCATGCCCTGGGAAGTCCTTGTGTTGCATCCCCCATTATTTTGCAAATTTCCCCGGCTGTTTTGATTTCGGACTCAAATTTTAAATTCTTTTTTGATTCTAGATTTAAAATTAAATGTAATTTTTAATTTTTCAAATGACAAATTTCAAAATATTATTTTTTAATCTTAAATTTTAAGTTCAAAAATATAAATATTTAAAAATGTAGATTTCAGATTTGATATTTCAAATTGCAATTTTTACTTTTAATTTTACCTTTCAATTTTAAATTTTTAAATTTTGATTTTAGACTTTAAATTGAAAATTTAAATTTTGATTTAAAAATTCAAAATGCAAATTTTGAAATTTCAAATTATAAATTAATATTTTAAATTAAAATGTCAAATTTTAAATTTTCTTGTGAAAATTTAAATTTCAATTCGAAATTTAAATTATTCTAAAATAAAAATTAGGAAAAAATATTATTAGCGAACAGAGATATTTTTTACCAAATTATTTTAAAAAATAAACTTTCCGTCTAAGCTCAGCCAAACGCGCGACAGTCTTCAGGCAAAATCAATTCGGGCCAAACTATTGCCGCTTCTCGAAATTGGACGTTGAGCCTTCTTCTTCTTCTTCTTCTTTTAATATTCGCACGGCCACTCGGTAGATTTTTCGCCGATTACTCGCTGGGCGGAGGAAGGAGCCGATTCCGGGACAAGGTCGAGATCCCGAGCGGTAAATTGTTCCGATAAAAGAGTTAGAATTTCGGTGGTAAAGTAAAGCAAGACAAGAAAAGAAAAGAAAAAAAAAAACACGAGCACGAAAGCACCGGATCCCATCAGAACCTGGCGCGGAGCGGCGCAATGTCTTGCCGAACCGGGCGCGGAGCGGCGCCATAAGAGGGCCGGCCGGCACAATGTTGCCGGATGCGATCATACCAGCACTAAAGCACCGGATCCCATCAGAACTCCGCAGTTAAGTGTGCTTGGGCGAGAGTAGTACTAGGATGTGTGACCCCCTGGGAAGTCCTCGTGTTGCATCCCCTATTATTTTGCAAATTTCCCCGGCTGTTTTGATTTCGGACTCAAATTTTAAATTCTTTTTTGATTCTAGATTTAAAATTAAATGTAATTTTTAATTTTTCAAATGGCAAATTTCAAAATATTATTTTTTAATCTTAAATTTTAAGTTCAAAAATATAAATATTTAAAAATGTAGATTTCAGATTTGATATTTCAAATTGCAATTTTTACTTTTAATTTTACCTTTCAATTTTAAATTTTTAAATTTTGATTTTAGACTTTAAATTGAAAATTTAAATTTTGATTTAAAAATTCAAAATGCAAATTCTGAAATTTCAAATTATAAATTAATATTTTAAATTAAAATGTCGAATTTTAAATTTTCTTGTGCAAATTTAAATTTCAATTCGAAATTTAAATTATTCTAAAATAAAATTTAGGAAAAAATATTATTAGCGAACAGAGAAATTTTTTACCAAATTGTTTTAAAAAATAAACTTTCCGTCTAAGCTCAGCCAAACGCGCGACAGTCTTCAGGCAAAATCAATTCGGGCCAAACTATTGCCGCTTCTCGAAATTGGACGTTGAGTCTTCTTCTTCTTCTTCTTCTTTTAATGTTCGCACGGCCACTCGGTAGATTTTTCGCCGATTACTCGCTGGGCGGAGGAAGGAGCCGATTCCGGGACATGGTCGAGATCCCGAGCGGTAAATTGTTCCGATAAAAGAGTCAGAATTTCGGTGGTAAAGTAAAGCAAGACAAGAAAAGAAAAGAAAAAAAAAACACGAGCACGAAAGCACCGGATCCCATCAGAACCGGGTGCGGAGCGGCGCAATGTCTTGCCGAACCGGGCGCGGAGCGGCGCCATAAGAGGGCCGGCAGGCACAATGTTGTTGGATGCGATCATACCAGCACCAAAGCACCGGATCCCATCAGAACTCCGCAGTCAAGTGTGCTTGGGCGAGAGTAGTACTAGGATGGGTGACCCCCTGGGAAGTCCTCGTGTTGCATCCCCCAATATTTTGCAAATTTCCCCGGCTGTTTTGATTTCGTACTCAAATTTTAAATTCTTTTTTGATTCTAGATTTAAAATTAAATGTAATTTTTAATTTTTCAAATGACAAATTTCAAAATATTATTTTTTAATCTTAAATTTTAAGTTCAAAAATATAAATATTTAAAAATGTAGATTTCAGATTTGATATTTCAAATTGCAATTTTTACTTTTAATTTTACCTTTCAATTTTAAATTTTTAAATTTTGATTTTAGACTTTAAATTGAAAATTTAAATTTTGATTTAAAAATTTAAAATGCAAATTTTGAAATTTCAAATTATAAATTAATATTTTAAATTAAAATGTCGAATTTTAAATTTTCTTGTGCAAATTTAAATTTCAATTCGAATTTAAATTATTCTAAAATAAAATTTAGGAAAAAATATTATTAGCGAACAGAGAAATTTTTTACCAAATTAGTTTTAAAAAATAAACTTTCCGTCTAAGCTCAGCCAAACGCGCGACAGTCTTCAGGGAAAATCAATTCGGGCCATACTATTGCCGCTTCTCGAAATTGGGCGTTGAGCCTTCTTCTTCTTCTTCTTCTTTTAATGTTCGTCACGGCCACTCGGTAGATTTTTCGCCGATTACTCGCTGGGCGGAGGAAGGAGCCGATTCCGGGACAAGGTCGAGATCCCGAGCAGTAAATTGTTCCGATAAAAGAGTCAGAATTTCGGTGGTAAAGTAAAGCAAGACATTAAAAGAAAAGAAAAAAAAAAAAACACGAGCACGAAAGCACCGGATACCATCAGAACCGGGCGCGGAGCGGCGCAATGTCTTGCCGAACCCGGCGCGGAGCGGCGCCATAAGAGGGCCGACCGGCACAATGTTGGTGGATGCGATCATACCAGCACTAAAGCACCGGATCCCATCAGAACTCCGCAGTTAAGTGTGCTTGGGCGAGAATAGTACTAGGATGGGTGACCCCCTGGGAAGTCCTCGTGTTGCATCCCCCATTATTTTCCAAATTTCCTCGGCTGTTTTGATTTCGGACTCAAATTTTAAATTCTTTTTTGATTCTAGATTTAAAATTAAATGTAATTTTTAATTTTTCAAATGACAAATTTCAAAATATTATTTTTTAATCTTAAATTTTAAGTTCAAAAATATAAATATTTAAAAATATAGATTTCAGATTTGATATTTCAAATTGCAATTTTTACTTTTAATTTTACCTTTCAATTTTAAATTTTTAAATTTCGATTTTAGACTTTAAATTGAAATTTTAAATTTTGATTTAAAAATTCAAAATGCAAATTTTGAAATTTCAAATTATAAATTAATATTTTAAATTAAAATGTCGAATTTTAAATTTTCTTGTGCAAATTTAAATTTCAATTCGTAATTTAAATTATTCTCAAATAAAATTTAGGAAAAAATATTATTAGCGAACAGAGAAATTTTTTACCAAATTGTTTTAAAAAATAAACTTTCCGTCTAAGCTCAGCCAAACGCGCGACAGTTTTCAGTCAAAATCAATTCGGGCCAAACTATTGCCGCTTCTCGAAATTGGACGTTGAGCCTTCTTCTTCTTCTTCTTCTTTTAATGTTCGCACGGCCACTCGGTAGATTTTTCGCCGATTACTCGCTGGGCGGAGGAAGGAGCCGATTCCGGGACAAGGTCGAGATCCCGAGCGGTAAATTGTTCCGATAAAAGAGTTAGAATTTCGGTGGTAAAGGAAAGCAAGACAAGAAAAGAAAAGAAAAAAAAAAACACGAGCACGAAAGCACCGGATCCCATCAGAACCGGGCGCGGAGCGGCGCAATGTCTTGCCGAACCGGGCGCGGAGCGGCGCCATAAGAGGGCCGGCCGGCACAATATTGGTGGATGCAATCATACCAGCACTAAAGCTCCGGATACTATCAGAACTCCGCAGTTAAGTGTGCTTGGGCGAGAGTAGTACTAGGATGGGTGACCCCCTGGGAAGTCCTCGTGTTGCATTCCCCATTATTTTGCAAATTTCCCCGGCTGTTTTGATTTCGGACTCAAATTTTAAATTCTTTTTTGATTCTAGATTTAAAATTAAATGTACTTTTTAATTTTTCAAATGACAAATTTCAAAATATTATTTTTTAATCTTAAATTTTAAGTTCAAAAATATAAATATTTAAAAATGTAGATTTCAGATTTGATATTTCAAATTGCAATTTTTACTTTTAATTTTACCTTTCAATTTTAAATTTTTAAATTTTGATTTTAGACTTTAAATTGAAAATTTAAATTTTGATTTAAAAATTCAAAATGCAAATTTTGAAATTTCAAATTATAAATTAATATTTTAAATTAAAATGTCGAATTTTAAATTTTCTTGTGCAAATTTAAATTTCAATTCGAAATTTAAATTATTCTAAAATAAAATTTAGGAAAAAATATTATTAGCGAACAGAGAAATTTTTTACCAAATTGTTTTAAAAAATCAACTTTCCGTCTAAGCTCAGCCAAACGCGCGACAGTCTTCAGGCAAAATCAATTCGGGCCAAACTATTGCCGCTTCTCGAAATTGGACGTTGAGCCTTCTTCTTCTTCTTCTTCTTATTCTTTTAATGTTCGCACGGCCACTCGGTAGATTTTTCGACGATTACTCGCTAAGCGGAGGAAGGAGCCGATTTCGGGACAAGGTCGAGATCCCGAGCGGTAAATTGTTCCGATAAAAGAGTTAGAATTTCGGTGGTAAAGGAAAGCAAGACAAGAAAAGAAAAGAAAAAAAAAACACGAGCACGAAAGCACCGGATCCCATCAGAACCGGGCGCGGAGCGGCGCAATGTCTTGCCGAACCGGGCGCGGAGCGGCGCCATAAGAGGGCCGGCCGGCACAATATTGGTGGATGCAATCATACCAGCACTAAAGCTCCGGATACTATCAGAACTCCGCAGTTAAGTGTGCTTGGGCGAGAGTAGTACTAGGATGGGTGACCCCCTGGGAAGTCCTCGTGTTGCATTCCCCATTATTTTGCAAATTTCCCCGGCTGTTTTGATTTCGGACTCAAATTTTAAATTCTTTTTTGATTCTAGATTTAAAATTAAATGTAATTTTTAATTTTTCAAATGACAAATTTCAAAATATTATTTTTTAATCTTAAATTTTAAGTTCAAAAATATAAATATTTAAAAATGTAGATTTTAGATTTGATATTTCAAATTGCAATTTTCACTTTTAATTTTACCTTTCAATTTTAAATTTTTAAATTTCGATTTTAGACTTTAAATTGAAAATTTAAATTTTGATTTAAAAATTCAAAATGCAAATTTTGAAATTTCAAATTATAAATTAATATTTTAAATTAAAATGTCGAATTTTAAATTTTCTTGTGCAAATTTAAATTTCAATTCGAAATTTAAATTATTCTAAAATAAAATTTAGGAAAAAATATTATTAGCGAACAGAAAATTTTTTTACCAAATTGTTTTAAAAAATAAACTTTCCGTCTAAGCTCAGCCAAACGCGCGACAGTCTTCAGGCAAAATCAATTCGGGCCAAACTATTGCCGCTTCTCGAAATTGGACGTTGAGCCTTCTTCTTATTCTTCTTCTTTTTATGTTCGCACGGCCACTCGGTAGATTTTTCGCCGATTACTCGCTGGGCGGAGGAAGGAGCCGATTCCGGGACAAGGTCGAGATCCCGAGCGGTAAATTGTTCCGATAAAAGAGTCAGAATTTCGGTGGTAAAGTAAAGCAAGACAAGAAAAGAAAAGAAAAAAAAAAACACGAGCACGAGAGCACCGGATCCCATCAGAACCGGGCGCGGAGCGGCGCAATGTCTTGCCGAACCGGGCGCGGAGCGGCGCCATAAGAGGGCCGGCCGGCACAATGTTGTTGGATGCGATCATACCAGCACTAAAGCACCGGATCCCATCAGAACTCTGCAGTTAAGTGTGCTTGGGCGAGATTAGTACTAGGATGGGTGACCCCCTGGGAAGTCCTCGTGTTGCATCCCCTATTATTTTGCAAATTTTCCCGGCTGTTTTGATTTCGGACTCAAATTTTAAATTCTTTTTTTGATTCTAGATTTAAAATTAAATGTAATTTTTAATTTTTCAAATGACAAATTTCAAAATATTATTTTTTAATCTTAAATTTTAAGTTCAAAAATATAAATATTTAAAAATGTAGATTTCAGATTTGATATTTCAAATTGCAATTTTTACTTTTAATTTTACCTTTCAATTTTAAATTTTTAAATTTTGATTTTAGACTTTAAATTGAAAATTTAAATTTTGATTTAAAAATTCAAAATGCAAATTTTGAAATTTCAAATTATAAATTAATATTTTAAATTAAAATGTCGAATTTTAAATTTTCTTGTGCAAATTTAAATTTCAATTCGAAATTTAAATTATTCTAAAATAAAATTTAGGAAAAAATATTATTAGCGAACAGAGAAATTTTTTACCAAATTGTTTTAAAAAATCAACTTTCCGTCTAAGCTCAGCCAAACGCGCGACAGTTTTCAGGCAAAATCAATTCGGGCCAAACTATTGCCGCTTCTCGAAATTGGACGTTGAGCCTTCTTCTTCTTCTTCTTCTTATTCTTTTAATGTTCGCACGGCCACTCGGTAGATTTTTCGACGATTACTCGCTAAGCGGAGGAAGGAGCCGATTCCGGGACAAGGTCGAGATCCCGAGCGGTAAATTGTTCCGATAAAAGAGTTAGAATTTCGGTGGTAAAGGAAAGCAAGACAAGAAAAGAAAAGAAAAAAAAAACACGAGCACGAAAGCACCGGATCCCATCAGAACCGGGCGCGGAGCGGCGCAATGTCTTGCCGAACCGGGCGCGGAGCGGCGCCATAAGAGGGCCGGCCGGCACAATATTGGTGGATGCAATCATACCAGCACTAAAGCTCCGGATACTATCAGAACTCCGCAGTTAAGTGTGCTTGGGCGAGAGTAGTACTAGGATGGGTGACCCCCTGGGAAGTCCTCGTGTTGCATTCTGTAAGAACTTGAAATTTTGAAAATTTATAAAGAAATGATATTGATTTGAGTCAAGATAAATCTGGATCATGAATAGCACCCGTAGTCAAAGCGCCCCTTTTCTGCAGTGTAATTTGCACAATTAGTGGGCCAAAAATATCGCCTTTCAATCCGAGCCTGATCTCGAAGATCCGAGACCACGAGTACGACCGTCATGATGAACTGAGTGAAAACCATATTAAGATTATTCAGATCTGACGGTCGGATCTTCCAGAAATCGACGAAGAAGCGGGCGGGACCCGCGACTTAAGTCGAGGGTACAGTGAATAGTAAACCCTAATTTTCAAACCCCATTGCGTCAACGTTGAGCCAATTCACTATCTGGAATCCAAACATAGCATTTCAGGTAGTCGATTTGAATGGCTCCGACGTTCTGGACGCAATGGCACTGACGGAATTTCCGTTTGACGACCCTAAGTCTCGAAAAACGTGAAAACTGTATTCCGGGACTGTATTTTATGGACCGAGATTTAATCCGGGCAGTTTTTCGAAAATCAAAAATCGCTACCTGATAGGTCTCGTCGAGCCGGATGTCATGGCGCAGTCCATTTTCCGTTTCGATGAACGGATCTTCTCGAAAAGCGAAAAATACAGCGGAAAATGCAGTTTTTGCGCAATAAACCCTGTATAAGTTGCCTCGAAAAGCGTGCCACTGCATGTGGAGGGACCCAAGTGAGAGTAAAGTATATTGCAAAGGACCTAGACCCAAAATGCTGTTTGTGGGAGGGCCTTGTTGCAATTGTGCATAGGCACGATTCAAAGAAACGTGCACCTTACCGTTACAGCAACCGCAGCCGTACCAGCTTGAACCCACGTTCCTCCCCAACTTCCCACTCCTCGCAACCGAACCAGCCAAGGCAAAAACCCTCTCCCCGTCGCTGGAAACGAGAGAAGATCAAAAGCCTTGGAGCTCGGGTTCTTGGAGAGGAAGGTGATCAAGGAAGTTTTGGGTGATCAAGAATTCACCTGTGGAGCTCCCTGTGAACCCGCAGCCGAACCCGAGGGAGCCAGCAACCCGGCGCCGCCGCGAGCCGCCGAGGCCACCTTCTCCTTCTTCTTGATCTCCGGCGAAGGTGAGTTCATGGGACATTTTCCTTTAAGTTGGGTTTTGAGCAAGACCACTTGATCCCTGACACCGAGAGGACCCCTCGGGTGCAGGCCCTGCCGGCGCCGCCGTCCCGACCTCCGGCGGGGGACCATTACCGCCGGATTATCGTTTTAGACCGATCACGGGCGCGGGCTCCATCCGGCCATCAAGATCAAGATCAACACCGTTGATTCTGCTCCACTTGATGACTGCAACCTTCCCACGGAGCCTGATCGCCATCGGTTGAGGATCGCCGCCGGTCGAAGTTGCCCTAGAATCGGGCTTTTCTTCACAAAGCCGATCACCGCCGTCCGGCGCCGCCGCGGCCTCCCGACGCCAGCCACCTCTGCTGGAAGCACCCTGGTGAGGTGGGGAGCAGTCTGGTCCAACTTGCTCCGGCCCGGAACCGCCGCGCCGGAAACCGCCATTGACGGCCACCGAGGCTTCTCCGAGCTCGTCCGCCGTGCGTCGCCGGCACCACCGGACACCGGGAAACCGTGCAGGTGAGCCTATTTTCCTATTCTAAGGCGGTTGGTCACCTTGCATGGCAACCTTAACGTAAGGTTTTGATGCCTCAGAAGCTGCACCCGACTTGACTCAAGGTCGGACTCCGGCGATCTCCGGCGCCTCGAGCTTCGACCACCATCACAGGTAAGACCTAGAGGCCCTGTTTAAGCTTCCCATCATTTTATCTTTGGCCCAGTAAGCTCTCTGTTGCTGGCTTCCATTTGTTGCACCGAATCACTACTCTCGGGTTGGTCTCCGGCCGCCGCCGCCCCCGGCCGCCGGGGCTCGACCCAACAGGAGTCAAACAACTTCTGGGACCCTCCTCTAAACGATGCTTACCTCTGGTACAGGTCTGGGTCAGAGTTGATCCAAGAATAGCCAAGCCCGAGCCTAGGCTTGGAGCTCCACCGTGCTCCGGCGACCCTCCGGCCGGTTTCCGGCGCGTCTCAAGTGAGCACCCCACTTCTGGACAAATCCTTGATAACGTGCCTTAGTTAGATCCCAACTGGATCAAGGCTAAGTTAAGATATTGCATAACTAATAATTGGACACTAAGAGATCATGGGCCAACTTTGCCCTCGGGCCCCGTGCCAGCCCAACCTTGTGAGCACGGCCTGCGTCTCATCGTAACAAACACGCTGAAATTTACGGCGTCAATTTTGGACCCCCGGATTGCGAGAACGGGGCAAAACACTGCGTCCAAAATCGCGAGTTAAAAGGCTAACTTTGCCCTGGGGTTTCGCGCTGACCCAAGGCAGCGAGCACGGGTTTCCTCGCATCAAATGTGACTCGCTGGCACTTACGGAATCAGATTTGGATTCCCGGATCTTTAGAACAAGCTAAAATAGTAATAACGAAATGATATTATGCAAATTTTGATACCTGTTGGACTTAAATGCAAAACGGTCACCCTAGCTGACCTTAGACAGCACCTACGCACTACCTGGCCATTTTATTGGGTTTCCGATGGTCCTCGTTGACCAGGAACCAGTTGTCGACCGACGAAATGACCGATTTGACCCGTTTAAACTTTCCGTAGTATAACGTCGACGGGAAAGGGTTGTGTGAGTCTATTACTGATTATAGCTCTTTATACAGGGCCCAGTTGTTCGACGCCAGCCCCCAGTTGTTGATCGGGAGTTCGGGGACTCTGCCTTCATCCAGGTGGGTTAACTTCGGCCCGGGTTGATCTATTCGACCCTCTGGTTGCTTTAGTCCAGTCGGACACTTGTTCTTGGCTTGCCCTGCTGATTTTACCTATATGACATATATTGATCTCTTTTGACATAGCATGATCCCTCTGATTGACATTGACCTGACTAGATCTGTGATTGAGATTTATTGTCACTATCAGCCGATTATCATTTATATACTCCCTGATTAGTCCTGACTGATTCTGACTGATTGATATATAGATATGCATGACTGATTGATCCTGATTGATAGATATTACTCTATATGCATGATTGATTGATTCCGATGGATAGATATAGACAGTTGATTCCCTGTTGGGATTTCGGCATGAGCCGATTACTCGGTCACTAGACCGTGAGATTGATCATGATGACTTGCCATGCACTGCTGTACTTCACGAACCTGGCCGGGGTCGCTCCCCGTGGAGCTGGTTCTTTACCGGTAGAGTGGTCTGGTGATAGACCCGTGAGCCCTAGACAGGGGTATGTTAGCGGATCGGGTGCGGATCAGTGGCTTTTGCCTGAGGTCCTCTGAGACCAATATTGGCGTATGATTGGATACTTGAGTTTCCACCATTGACGCATGGTTCACTTGTACTATTGTTCAGTTATTTCCAGCACTATTATCTGTAGACATGCCTGTATCTCTAGTAGTTCTTTATGCATGATCCTTGTGGTTGACATTTGATTCTAGCATGCTTATTCTACAGTATTTCTTGATCGTCATTTTTGATGCTTACCTGCTATTGTGATTCTGATTATTAGTAGATCATATCTGTTTACTCAGCTTTACCCTTTTGATTATTACTATCCGCAGATTTTAGTACCCAGTAGGTACGATTAGCTGATTCTCGGCTCGTCGTGCCCACTGGGATGCACTCCGGTGTATCTCACACCCTCGGGTGATTGTTGTAGGTCCGTCGGGTGGCGAGATGTCGGGACGATCCTGTGAGCCGATTACGATAGAGCTGTCCCCATGAGCATGATGTGTCGATGATCTTGCAGACATTTACTTTCAGCATTTCTTTCAGCTTTTGATTTAGACATTTGAAAATTATGATGTAATAACTTAATATGATTATCCATGCTGAGTAGATTAGATTAGATACTGACATAATTGTTGATCTCTGATGATGACTTTTCGCCGTGCATGTATAGGGGAGTCTCTGTCCTCGGGACAGAGAGTCTTCTATACGTGTGGCGGTCTGTTGCGCCCAGTTTGCAAACTCTGATTTTTTTTTAAAAAAAAAAATTTTACCGAATTTTTAAAACTCGGGGCGTGACAGATTAGATGGTATCAGAGAATAGGTACACGGTACCTAGGAAAAGATGATTAGGAATTGGTTAGGATGAACCCTAGGATGACTTGTCACGTGAGAGCGTTGGGTATGTCTGGTATAAGGGTTAGAAACTCAAGATATTATTAGATTCTGTTTCTGACCTGTTTCTGTGTTGCAGCTATGGCTCGTCCTCCAGGTCGTGGACGGGGACGGGGTACGGGTCGTGGAGTAGGCCGACCACCTAGCACACCGAGCGAGCCCGTCGATCAGGGCCGCATGGACCGGCTTGAGGCCCAGATGGCGACCCTAGCCGGGATGTTTCAGCATGTCATGCAGCAGCAGGCTGCTGGCCCTTCCACTCTTACCCCGCCTGTCCCTCCACCTGTACCTGAGGTCACACCACCGGTTGCACCTTCTGTTGCACCGGTCGTCGCTGAGCCAGAGGCAGACCCCGTACCACCACCAGCGGGGCACGTTCCAGCTCCGGTCTCTGCCGCAGCCTCTATAGCGGTACCGGGGTTTGCTGCAGCTCCAGATGCCTCTGCTTCTACCACGTCGACTTCCTCTCGATCCGTCGCTCCCGCTGTTCATCCTGCGGCCGATACTGAGGCCGATCGGGCAGAGAGGGCCCGAGCGAAGGCGGTCCTGCTAGAATTCAAAAAGTTCAAGCCACAGACTTTTGACGGCAAGGATGAGGACCATTGGGCGGTCGAGGAATGGATCGACCACATGGAGAAGCTATTTCAGGATGCCTACGTCGAGGACAGAGATAAGGTCCATATCGCCGTCCACTGCTTGGAGGGCCGCGCATCCAGGTGGTGGAGGCGACACCGCGAGCGCTACTTCCCTGGCCCAGCCGATCCAACTTGGGGGGATTTCAAGGCCGCTATGGACCATCACCACCTCAAGGAGACCACTAAAGAGGGTCTCGAGCGCGAACTGGAGACAATCAGACAGGGCGAAAAAGGCGTCCGAGAGTACGAGCAGGAGTTCCTGCGCATCGCCGACCTGGTGCCCCAGGCGGTGCGTGAGGAGCGCCGGAAGGTACGCCTATTTTCGCAGGGTCTGAGGCCTGAGATTCGCCGGCACCTCGCGTCACACCTCTCCACCGACTTCGACAACTGCGTGGAGCGGTGTCTAGCGATTGAGGCGGAGGTCAAGATGTTCCGCACTGAGCGGAATGCGGCAGACAAGGACAGGGACAAGGGCAGAAAGAGGGCGCACCCGGGAAACGGCGGTGGGCAATCGAACCGGAACAAACGGGCCAAGCAACCGCACCTGAAGAGATGGCCCAGGAGAGCTCCAGCTGTGAGCGCCTTCTCCAACCCCAACTTGTGCCCCCGACCATGCATCTTCTGCGGGGGTACCCACCGGGCGAAGGATTGCGATCAGCGACACGGCCGATGCTTCACCTGCGGCCAACAGGGACATGTAGCGGCATCGTGCCCGCGGGGATCTGCACCCGCGCAGATGGGTGCACCACTACCTGCACCGCCACTGCGACGACAAGCCCCAGCGCCGAGCTCTGCCTCCTCGGGACGTCCACCTTTGCCTCGCCCATCTACTGCATCACGACAAACTGCTGGGGGGCGTGTCTTTGCCCTGACCCGTGGCGAGCCCACTCCGGAGGACAACCTGGCAGGTACCACTTTTATTTTTGGTCATCATGCTTGGACATTATTCGATACGGGAGCATCACATTCGTTTATTTCCACTCATTTTATTACTACCCATGGTATTATTGTGCAACCCACTAGAGATAGTTTTTGGGTAGAAATTCCCGGTCATAGCATTCTGATTAACGAAGAGCTCCACTCATGCCCCGTTTATATTGGCGGACGGAGTTTCCCCATCTCTCTTCTCGTCCTCAAACTTCGTCAATATGACGTAATTCTGGGGATGAATTGGCTTTCCAAGTATCGGGCGACTATCAACTGCGCCTTTCGTAGATTGACCCTTGATCCGCCTGGTGGGGCGGAGTTGGTTTATTCTGGCTTCGAGCCTTCGGCATATTTGGGGATCTGCTCGGTGACCCCAGTGCGTCGCCTGGAGAGAGGGCGAATGGCATATCTTGCCATGGCCGTCAACGCCTTTCCTGATTCTCGGCGAATTGAAGATATTGCGGTGGTGCGGAGTTTTCCCGATGTATTCCCTGCTGAGCTTCCGGGAATGCCACCTGAACGCGAAATCGAATTTGTTATCGATCTCGTTCCCGGCACAGCCCCTATATCTCGAGCACCCTACCGCATGGCTCACGCAGAACTAAAGGAGCTTAAAACACAATTAGAAGATCTGACGACATTGGGCTTTATTCGGCCTAGTGTGTCCCCTTGGGGCGCACCTGTTCTCTTTGTAAAGAAGAAAGACGGCAGCCTACGTCTTTGTATTGATTATCGGGAATTAAACAAAGTCACTATCAAGAACCGCTATCCCCTTCCGCGGATTGACGATCTGTTCGACCAACTGCAAGGGTCGGTGGTATTTTCTAAGATCGATCTGCAATCCGGATATCATCAATTGCGGGTTAGAGCGGAAGATGTCCCGAAGACGGCTTTTCGAACCAGATACGGCCATTACGAATTCACTGTAATGCCGTTTGGGCTTACAAATGCCCCTGCTGCCTTTATGGACATGATGAACCGGATCTTCAAGCCTTTTCTGGATCGCTTTGTTGTGGTATTTATTGACGACATTCTTATATACTCGAAGAGCGATCTAGAACATCAGGACCATCTTCGGCAAGTTCTTCAAGTCCTCAGGGAGAACAATCTTTATGCCAAGTTCAAAAAGTGCGACTTTTGGCTCCGGGAAGTCGCATTTCTTGGACATATTATCTCGGCTAAAGGCGTTGCTGTTGATCCCAAGAAAATTGAGGCTATCAAAGAATGGCCCCAGCCAACAAATGCGACGGAGGTTCGCAGCTTCATCGGTCTGGCGGGGTATTATCGGCGATTCGTCGAGGGTTTCTCAAAGATTGCTGCTCCAATGACCCGTTTGACGAGGAAAGAAGAGAAGTTCGTGTGGACTCCTGAGTGCCAGCTCGCTTTCGATGAGTTAAAGCGGCTATTGACTGAGGCACCGGTGTTGACATTACCAGTCCAAGGCGAAAATTATGTAGTCTATTGTGATGCTTCGCGGATCGGATTGGGCTGTGTTCTAATGCAAAATGAAAGGTGATAGC
>JAQNDB010001984.1:0-41780 GCA_029204045.2 Tillandsia leiboldiana
GCTCCCGTCCACGCAAACGGTGGAGTCTGTGACCGGGCAGGTGGCCGTACGGCGGGGCAAGGTGGCCGTACGGGCCCGGGTCAGCCGCGACGTGCGCGGTCCACGGCGCGACGTGCGCGGTGCACGGGTGGCCGGGCCACGTGTCGCGTCGCCATTGGCGGGCGCAGGTGCACCGGGTGCAGTGGGGCCCGGGGTGTTAGCGGACTGGGCTGTGTGGGTGGACGGGCCGCACTGTGCGCGCCCGAATCTTGGCGGGCCGGGCCGCACTGTGCGCGCCCGAAACCTGCGGGCTGGGCCGGGCCGCACTCGTGCGCGCCCGGAACTTGGGACACATTGGGGTATTTCTCCAAATGTTTTTCTCAGCCTATAAATAGGCAGCCCGAGCCCTCTTCTTTGGCTTTTTCCTCTCAGCCCAAGCTTGATCTCCCCGAGCTCCCTTCTTGGAAGATTTTCATCTTCAAGTGCTTGATCTTCCTGCAAAGTTCTAGGATTTTTGGAGGCTCGAATCCCGAGGTTCCCCATTTTACGGCGCGGCGCGACGTTGCATTCCTGGGTTCTTCTTCGGCGCAGCGACAGTGTTTTAGCTCCCCTGGGCTACTCCGAGATCATTTTGCTGTGATTCTTGCGCCAGTAGACTCCTAAGAGGTAGGACTTCATCTTTCGTTTTGGTCGCGCTTTCTCTTTTCGAGGTTTTGGCACGGATCCGAGACAAACAGTGACCCCATTTTCTGTGTGGACTTCCTTGACAGCAGCGGGGTATTTTGGCCATATCTTTGTGCACGAGCATCTGACGGAAACGAGCTTATACAACTTTTTCATCTACGGATCGCAAGGAACGCGCTTCGTATTTTATTGGATTTTTCTGAGATTTCATCAGAGGTGAGAATCACTGTTTTCTCTGTGTACAGTGCTACAGTCTTTTGTGCTGAAATCTTTGAGTGTACCACCTTGCCGAATTTTTATCTGACTTACCGAACTCGGATTTGGGCGTGCAAGGTACCGTTGCGAAGCTATCGACGCGAGGATCGCTGTGGTATTTTTCTTGGAATTTTCTGGGCACTTTCTGCAGGTGATAATTTAACAGTTTCGGGCCTGTTGTTGTATGGGATTATAAGAGTTCTATTTGGGAGCCTTAGTGTAATTAGTGAGCTTTGTCTTGTGCCAGGAGAGTTACGGGTGTGCTGAACTTGTGGGAGCAAGGATTTGGAGTTTTGGTATTTTGCTTGCTGTGCGGATCCGGACAGTTAGCACTTCAGGTGGGTGGTTGTTGTACTCCTCTCCTTTGGTATGCCACTAGGAACATCAGAGTGTTCCCTCATTTTTTGAGGCCCAAAGTATTATTGTAACCTTGCATGCTCTAGGAAATTAATTATTGGTTGATCGATCTTTGATAAATTGTTATTTGATCCATGTGGAAATTGTTGGACTGCATGTTTAGGGTTAAAATAATAGTTGAGGATTATAAAATTGCTAAATATTCTATGAGACTGTCACTTAGCTTATGTCACTCTGAACTGATTACTCTTGGAAAGTGGACAACATATTGAGACAATGCATGATTAACGGTCACTTAAATATTGACATCTTTTTATTGCTACACTATCTTTTGGGACTTGACTTAGGAGAAACCATGCATTTATTCTTTTCTTCTCCTATTATCGATAGACTTGCGGCATAGTCGCTCAGGTTCGAGCGTGTGTTGGACAGTGTAGCCAGGTATTGGGGATTTGGGACAGGTTGGGCTTTTGACAGGGTGTTGCGGCGACACGGATCTGGGTGGTTGACCGGGTTGTTACTGTTGCATCAGATTGGGGGTTTTGGGGATCGGGCTTTCTTTAGTGGATGGAGTTTCCACTTTGATCATAGTCATGATCCAGTCCTGCTATTATGAGACAGTGGTTACAGAGATGCTTGTTACAGTGATTTCCTCACGCGTGTGGGTCGCTCCCCTCGAGTGCCACTCCGGAGTGTGCGACCGGACGGTTCGATGCCGGTCTGTTATTACTTTCGAGCTTGATCGACGGGCCGATGCCGATCTGTTACTTACGTTGGGGACATGACCGTATCAGGCAGTAGTCGGTCAGTATCCCCACAGATGAGATTAGCAGGCAAGTGCCAGTATCCACTGGCGTTAGATTGGGTCGTTTTGACAGGCTTCTGATACCGATGCATACTTTTCCATACTTATTAGTTTATCATGTAGAGGCATATTAGGGGTAGCACTTCTTCAGTTGTCATTCATAGCTTCACCCCCCCTTTCTCTTCTTCCCCTTTTGCCTCTGATTACCTGGTGGGCATATTTGAGCTGAGGCTTTACCCACTAGGGGAGGCTACTGTTTATAGTAGTACTTACCCCCATTGTCTTTTCTTGTTTCTTTCTTCCCCTTGTTTTGCAGAGTCCCCTGCGGGAGTTGCTGGGCCGTCAGCAACTGATCGAGGTAAGCGGATTGCAGACTAGATAGAGAGCCATCCGAGGGTTGTAGCACGTAGCTGGGGCTTTTGGGTACCTGGTCTTCTCAGACAGCTTTTGTTTATTTCTTTTTGGGTCTGGCTTCTGCCAGCTGTTTGTATATTTAGTGGTGAGTGGGAGAGACATCTGTATTTTTATTCCACTGCTGTACTCTTTTACTTCCAGCTTCTGTCTGAGATACAGTAGTTTTAGTTTAGCTCTGTTTATCATGCTCTTTTATTATTATTTCTTATCTGAGCAGGTTACCGACGCTTCGTGTATGTGGGAAAATACCGCATGCACGGCGGATCTGTAGACGGGCCCGGGTTCTGGTTTACACCCGGGGCGTGACAGATTAAGTTGGTATCAGAGCTTAGGGATAGGTCAGTTGGGACTTAGGAAACCCTAGGCTTTTGGACAGACCCTAGGATGATAGGGCGTGAGTGACGTGACATTATGCGAAAGTCGGTGATTTTTGTAGTTTACTCTTCCTGTGAGGAAAGAGGGATCGACATATCTTATTTCTGTTGGACAGTTATGTTGGCTGCAGACAACATAACGTTACAGAAATAGGGGATGTCTTTGACTTTCGCCAGATTGGGTCGTGTGGGGATTTGTTTCTGATTTGTGGTTTCTTGGTTACAGGATGTCGCCCCGGCGTCGTTTCCCGCCGAGGGTACCCCCACTCCCCCTGTGGAGCCTAGACTGGCGGTATCCGCCGAGTTGGGGGAACTGCGGGCCTTAGTGACCCATTGGTGCGAGGAGCTTTCGACAGGATCAGCGCTTGGAGCAACTGTTGGCTCGGAGGAGTGATCCGGCAGTCGGGGTGAGGGCCAGGGCTCCAGAGCAGCAGTTTGAAAGGAAACGCCCAGCCCCGGATGTTGATGGACAGGCCAGTTCTCGGAGACGGCCGCGGCCTCGCAGCAAGTGTATTTTCTGTAGAGGGCAGCATCCATCAGATACCTGCGATCTTAGGCACGGTCGTTGTTTTAGGTGTGGGCAGCCGGGCCACATCCGAGCTACTTGCCCCTTCCCGACCTCTGTAGCACCTTCTTCGGCGTCGGCCCCTATCGCATCCCAGCAGAGGTCGCGGTCACGACACCAGAGGCGACAGCAGCAGCTGAGGCAGCCCCAGCAGGCTGTCAGGTGCATCTTTTGCGGGGACCAGCATCCCGCCGGTACTTGTGAGCTGAGGTGGGGTCGCTGTTTTACGTGTGGACAGCCTGGGCACTTGCGAGCGACGTGCCCCGCAGGGACAGCTGCAGCACCCACTTCAGCGTTTGTTCCTACTACTTCCCAACTACGACCGGGAACTCCACCGACGGATCTCCAGGTAGACCGATCTTCGCCGCCCTGCTTATCTGGTGAGAGACGGCCGTTGTCGAGCGGCCAGGATTGCCTAGCACAGATGGAGGATTCTACTGTCGCCGACCGAGTTGTGGCAGGTATGTTTTATTTCTGGCGGTAGGATTCGTATCTTATTGTTGCAGGAGCATCTCTTTCTTTCATTAGTCGAGCATTTGCATCCCTGCATGGTTTAGAGATAGAGTCCTGGTCGCATGCATTAGAGGTGCGGATTCCTGATTACGTTTTGCATGTCGAGGAGTATTGTGTGGCTTGCCCAGTGCAGTTGGGACCTTAGATATTGCTTGCAGACTTGCTTGTCTTGCAGCAGCTCCAGGATTTCGACCTGGTGTTAGGGATGGATTAGCTGTCACGGTATTCCGCCTCTATCAACTGCCGAGAGAGGACGGTGACTCTCCGCGAGCCAGGACAGGAGGAGTTTATCTTCAGAGGTTGCCAGAGCACGCTATTCGCAGCGACCATTTTCCTCGGCGAGGGCTAGGAGGATGTTGAGCAGATGTTGTACTGCCTTTTTGGCCACGGTTGTGGAGGTGCCTACGGCGGCACTGGGACTCGAGGATATCCCTATTGTCCGAGAGTTCCCAGATGTGTTTCCCCCAGAGCTGACGACGATGCCGCCGGAGAGGGAGATTGAGTTCGTGATTGATGTGGTCCCTGGGACTGCACCAATCTCAAAGGCACCCTATAGGATGGCGCCAGCCGAGTTAAGGGAGTTGAAAGCCCAGCTTCAGGATCTTTTGGATAGGGGCTTCGTCCGACCCAGTGTTTCTCCGTGGGGAGCGCCTGTGTTGTTTGTTAAGAAGAAGGATGGGTCACTTCGATTGTGCGTGGATTATAGGGAATTGAACAAAGTGACCATCTGGAACAAGTATCCCCTCCCCAGGATAGATGATTTGTTTGATCAGTTACAGGGAGCATCTGTGTTCTCGAAGATTGATCTGCAGTCCGGTTACCACCAGCTTAGGGTGAGGGCCGAGGACATCTCCAAGACGGCTTTCAGATCGCGGTACGGGCATTATGAGTTCACGGTGATGCCTTTTGGGCTGACTAATGCCCCTGCCGCATTCATGGACTTGATGAACAGGATTTTTCAGCCGTTTTTGGATCGGTTTGTGGTGGTGTTCATTGATGATATTTTGATCTACTCCCGGAATGATCTGGAGCACGAGGAGCACTTGAGGACCGTGCTACCGCTTCTGCAAGCTGTATGCTAAGTTCAAAAAGTGCGAGTTTTGGCTCCGGGAGGTTGCCTTTCTGGGTCATGTGGTTTCAGCTGATGGAGTGGCGGTGGATCCGGCCGAGGTGGATGCTATTAGAGATTGGCCGAGGCCGACGACTATCACCGAGGTGCGGAGCTTTCTTGGATTGGCGGGCTACTATCGGCGCTTTGTGGAAGGCTTTGCGAAGCTTTCCTCTCCCCTCACTCGTCTGACCAGAAAAGGGGTTAAGTTTGTTTGGAGCGAGACTTGCCAGAGCTATTTTGAGGAGCTGAAGCAGAGGATGATGACCGCTCCAATCCTTGCCCTCCCAGTTATGGGGGAAGGATTTGTGATCTACAGTGATGCCTCACATAGTGGTCTGGGGTGTGTGTTGATGCGGCATGGTAGGGTAATTGCCTATGCTTCGCGGCAATTAAAGGACTATGAGAAAAAAATTACCCTACTCATGATCTGGAGTTGGCAGTGGTGGTGTTTGCTCTGAAGCTGTGGCGGCATTATCTGTATGGAGAGCATTGCGAGATATATACTGATCACAAGAGCTTGAAATATCTGTTCACCCTAAAGGAGCTGAATTTGAGGCAACGCCGGTGGTTGGAGTTGTTAAAGGATTACGATCTGAGTATCCTTTACCATCCCGGCAAGGCCAATGTCGTGGCAGATGTTTTGAGTAGGAGGACGAGTCTGAGCTTATTGATCTCGCAGCAGGCGCCGTTGGTCGAGCAGATGAGGCGGTTACAGTTGGAGGTAGTATTCCCTGGGGTCTCTGCTAGACTCATGTCTATGGTCTTGCAGCCCACTCTGTTGGAGAGGATCAGGGACACTCAGAGTGAGGACCCCCACTTGATGAGGATCAGGACGCAGCTTCAGGAGGATCAGACAGGGGATTTTTTCTGTGGATAGCTCGGGAATACTGCGGTACAGGAACCGAGTGTGTGTGCCTATGGATGAGGAGATTAGAGATCAGATTTTGGGGGAGGCCCATTTTACACCTTATACCATCCATCCTGGAGGTACTAAGATGTATAAGGACCTCAAGGCACAGTTTTGGTGGCCCGGGATGAAGCGGGACATTGGGAGATTCGTAGCTCATTGTTTAACTTGCCAGCAAGTGAAAGCAGAGCATCGCGTTCCTGCTGGTAAGTTGCAGAGTCTTCCAATTCCCGAGTGGAAATGGGACCACGTCACTATGGATTTCGTCGCTGGATTGCCGAGGGCGCAGAGCGGGGCTGATGCGATCTGGGTTTTGTTGACAGACTTACCAAGTCGGCGCACTTCTTACCGGTTCAGATGACCTGGTCACCGGAGCGTTTGGCACAGTTATATCTGGATGAGATAGTGAGGCTTCACGGCATACCTGCTTCGATTGTGTCAGATCGAGACCCGAGATTCGTAGCACGTTTTTGGGGGAGTGTGCATTCCGCATTGGGGACTCAGCTCCAGTTTAGCATCGCTTTCCACCCACAGACTGATGGACAGTCAGAACGCACCATACAGACCCTTGAGGATATGCTGAGAGCGTGCGTTATGGATTTTGGAGGAGGGTGGTACCGGCACTTGTCTTTGGTTGAGTTCGCGTACAACAACAGCTATCAGGCGAGCATCCAGATGGCTCCGTTTGAAGCGTTGTATGGACGCAAGTGTCGGTCTCCCTTATATTGTAGTGACGTGGGTGAGAGGAGGACTTTGGGACCGGATTTACTTTTGGGGCAGAGGAAAAAGTCAGGATTATTCGCCGGCATCTTGGAGCAGCCCAGAGTCGTCAGAAGAGCTACGCCGATACTCGACGGCGAGACCTGGAGTTTCAGGTTGGTGATCATGTCTTCTTGAAGGTCTCGCCCTCGAAAAGGGTCCGGAGATTTGGAGTACGGGGAAAGCTCAGTCCCCGCTTTAATGGACCCTTTGAGGTACTTGACAGAGTTGGTCCTGTGGCATACAGGTTGCTTTACCCCCGCGCCTGGCCGGAGTTCATGATGTCTTCCATGTCTCAGCTCTGAGGAGATATGTCTTTGACCCGTCGCACGTGATTGACTTCCCTTTGTTGGAGATCGGCGAGGACTTGGTCTACGAGGAGCGCCCCTTGCAAATTCTTGCTCGTGAGGTGAGGGAATTGCGCAATCGGGCCATTTTCGTATGTGAAGATCCTGTGGAGCAATCACGAGGAGCGAGAGGCCACTTGGGAGCTGGAGACAGAGATGAGAGATGCCTACTCTTTTCTGTTCAAGACTTCTGGTTGAGGTACGCCTGCCCTGCACTATTTTTGTTTCGAGGACGAAACTTTCTTTTAGTGGGGGAGGATGTGGTGACCCGGATCTTTGCAGGGCTTCTACAGTGTCACCAGCAGCTTCTGGAAGCCTACGTGGCTTGTCGGCGGTGTTCGCGCGCCTATTTGGACACAGGAGATGGACCCTGTGAGCTTTGGTTGGCTGTATTGGCCTTCGGCTGCTTTTGCCGAATTTTAGGAAAGGATTTTGGCCAAACAGAGGGTGGATTTGGGTTCGGTGCGAAAAAACGCTTGGAAATGGCTTTTTGTTTGCTTAATTCTGAGTCCGGATACCCAAAAGCGGGCTCCCGGAAGTTTTGGCAGTTGTTTGGGGTTTGCGGGAGCCTCCGGCAAATTATAGGTTTGGAATTTGGCAAAATGGACGTCGTTTTTGGAATCAGCGCGCGGAAAACGGTCAAGATGGGCTATTTACTTGATGTTTTTGGGCTGCGGTTACTGTTCATCGCCGGAACAGTGTTTCCGGCGATCGCCGGAGGCGGTTGGCGGCGGCGGGCAGCGGCGGAAGGCGGCGGAGGGCGCTCGGGCAGGCGGCGCGCGGCCGCGGGCAGGCGCACAGGGGCGCGGGCAGGCGCGCGGGGGCGCGGTCAGGTGCGCGGTCCACGCGGCCGTCGTGCACCCGAGGAAGGGACACGTGGCAGGTTTTCACTGGGCGGTGTTGTGGTCTGGGTTCACGGAGCGGGCCGGTGGTGCAACGGTAGACCGGGTGGACACGTGGCGGGAGGTAGTTGGTCCGGTGTTGTGCTCCCGGTCCACGCAATCGGTGGAGTCGTTGACCGGGGCAGGTGGCCGTACGGCGGGGCAGGTGGCCGTACGGGCCCGGGTCAGCCGCGACGTGCGCGGTCCACGGCGCGACGTGCGCGGTGCACGGGTGGCCGGGCCACGTGTCGCGTCGCCATTGGCGGGCGCAGGTGCACCGGGTGCAGTGGGGCCCGGGGTGTTAGCGGACTGGGCTGTGTGGTGGACCGGGCCGCACTGTGCGCGCCCGAATCTTGGCGGGCCGGGCCGCACTGTGCGCGCCCGAAACCTGCGGGCTGGGCCGGGCCGCACTGTGCGCGCCCGGAACTTGGGACACATTGGGTATTTCTCCAAATGTTTTTCTCAGCCTATAAATAGGCAGCCCGAGCCCTCTTCTTTGGCTTTTCCTCTCAGCCCAAGCTTGATCTCCCCGAGCTCCCTTCTTGGAAGATTTTCATCTTCAAGTGCTTGATCTTCCTGCCAAGTTCTAGGATTTTTGGAGGCTCGAATCCCGAGGTTCCCCATTTTACGGCGCGGCGCGACGTTGCATTCCTGGGTTCTTCTTCGGCGCAGCGACAGTGTTTTAGCTCCCCTGGGCTACTCCGAGATCATTTTGCTGTGATTCTTGCGCCAGTAGACTCCTAAGAGGTAGGACTTCATCTTTCGTTTTGGTCGCGCTTTCTCTTTTCGAGGTTTTGGCACGGATCCCGAGGCAAACAGTGACCCCATTTTCTGTGTGGACTTCCTTGACAGCAGCGGGGTATTTTGGCCATATCTTTGTGCACGAGCATCTGACGGAAACGAGCTTATACAACTTTTTCATCTACGGATCGCAAGGAACGCGCTCGTATTTTTATTGGATTTTTCTGAGATTTCATCAGAGGTGAGAATCACTGTTTCTCTGTGTACAGTGCTACAGTCTTTTGTGCTGAAATCTTTTGAGTGTACCACCTTGCCGAATTTTTATCTTGACTTACCGAACTCGGATTTGGGCGTGCAAGGTACCGTTGCGAAGCTATCGACGCGAGGATCGCTGTGGTATTTTTCTTGGAATTTTCTGGGCACTTTCTGCAGGTGATAATTTAACAGTTTCGGGACTGTTGTTGTATGGGATTATAAGAGTTATATTTGGGAGCCTTAGTGTAATTAGTGAGCTTTGTCTTGTGCCAGGAGAGTTACGGGTGTGCTGAACTTGTGGGAGCAAGGATTTGGAGTTTTGGTATTTTCTTGCTGTGCGGATCCGGACAGTTAGCACTTCAGGTGGGTGGTTGTTGTACTCCTCTCCTTTGGTATGCCCACTAGGAACATCAGAGTGTTCCCTCATTTTTGAGGCCCAAAGTATTATTGTAACCTTGCATGCTCTAGGAAATTAATTATTGGTTGATCGATCTTTGATAAATTGTTATTTGATCCATGTGGAAATTGTTGGACTGCATGTTTAGGGTTAAAATAATAGTTGAGGATTATAAAATTGCTAAATATTCTATGAGACTGTCACTTTAGCTTATGTCACTCTGAACTGATTACTCTTGGAAAGTGGACAACATATTGAGACAATGCATGATTAAACGGGTCACTTAAATATTGACATCTTTTTATTGCTACACTATCTTTTGGGACTTGACTTAGGAGAAACCATGCATTTATTCTTTTCTTCTCCTATTATCGATAGACTTGCGGCATAGTCGCTCAGGTTCGAGCGTGTGTTGGACAGTGTAGACAGGTATTGGGGATTTGGGACAGGTTGGGCTTTTGACAGGGTGTTGCGGCGACCACGGATCTTGGGTGGTTGACCGGGTTGTTACTGTTGCATCAGATTGGGGGTTTTGGGGATCGGGCTTTCTTTAGTGGATGGAGTTTTCCACTTTGATCATAGTCATGATCCAGTCCTGCTATTATG
The DNA here is from genome assembly GCA_029204045.2 of Tillandsia leiboldiana. Lineage (NCBI taxonomy): Eukaryota > Viridiplantae > Streptophyta > Magnoliopsida > Poales > Bromeliaceae > Tillandsia > Tillandsia leiboldiana. The sequence continues at coordinate 9,951 of JAQNDB010001984.1, forward strand.
AGACAGTGGTTACAGAGATGCTTGTTACAGTGATTTCCTCACTCGTGTGGGTCGCTCCCCTCGAGTGCCACTCCGGAGTGTGCGACCGGACGGTTCGATGCCGGTCTGTTATTACTTTCGAGCTTGATCGGACGGGCCGATGCCGATCTGTTACTTACGTTGGGGACATGACCGTATCAGGCAGTAGTCGGTCAGTATCCCCACAGATGAGATTAGCAGGCAGTGCCAGTATCCACTGGCGTTAGATTGGGTCGTTTTGACAGGCTTCTTGATACCGATGCATACTTTTCCATACTTATTAGTTTATCATGTAGAGGCATATTAGGGGTAGCACTTCTTCAGTTGTCATTCATAGCTTCACCCCCCCTTTCTCTTCTTCCCCTTTTGCCTCTGATTACCTGGTGGGCATATTTGAGCTGAGGCTTTACCCACTAGGGGAGGCTACTGTTTATAGTAGTACTTACCCCCATTGTCTTTTCTTGTTTCTTTCTTCCCCTTGTTTTGCAGAGTCCCCTGCGGGAGTTGCTGGGCCGTCAGCAACTGATCGAGGTAAGCGGATTGCAGACTAGATAGAGAGCCATCCGAGGGTTGTAGCACGTAGCTGGGGCTTTTGGGTACCTGGTCTTCTCAGACAGCTTTTGTTTATTTCTTTTTGGGTCTGGCTTCTGCCAGCTGTTTGTATATTTAGTGGTGAGCTGGGAGAGACATCTGTATTTTTATTCCACTGCTGTACTCTTTTACTTCCAGCTTCTGTCTGAGATACAGTAGTTTTAGTTTAGCTCTGTTTATCATGCTCTTTTATTATTATTTCTTATCTGAGCAGGTTACCGACGCTTCGTGTATGTGGGAAATACCGCATGCACGGCGGATCTGTAGACGGGCCCGGGTTCTGGTTTACACCCGGGGCGTGACAGAAACAAAGGCTGAGAAGGACAATAGCTGGGCTTTTCACCACGTTGATCTCGCGATGAGACATGAAACCGATCAAAAGTTTTTCGTGCTAGAAAAAAGGCAGAATCTGTTTCCCTCTATGCTGGTGATAGAGAAAAGCGTCTCCTTCAAACTTCTTTTCCTCTACTGCATTCCCTGCCCCACCACACATGAACTCTTATTTGCCCCGGGGAGGATCTTGAAGTAGAATTGGATGAAAGCCTGGCGTTAGCGACTAGAAAAAGTGGATTTTGAAAGCCCGGTCCTCCTTTTCCCGGATGCTGATCTAGAAGCTAAAGCGAATCACCGGGCTCTAACCCTTGCCAAATCCAAATAGAGGATTGATTGAGCCACCCATCGTCCCTCTTACCGCTTTACTCATCGCATGCTGGTTATCAGAGTAGAAGCTGCATCACTCATCGCGGATGTTTGGACATCTTGAGTTTAGGAGTTGAGTAGCTGCCCACCATCTCCTTATTCAATGAGAGAGAGGATTCAACCCCCGTACGGCTCAAGGGACGAAGTAGTTGATGTGATGACAAGGCATCCCCGGGGGTAGTGTCATTGGTTTCATTCCTTTCATTGTGGGTCCAACTCCTATCTTTTCAAGTCTAGTCAACCCTATCCGTTATATAAGTTAAGTATGTGATGCATTGAGAATCAAAGGAGTACGTACTACGCTCCCCTTCTAACCGTCAGTCTGAGCTCCCTCGATCAGTTAGTCATTCACATGAAGTAGTTGAGGTTGCTTGCATATAGGCACCGGACCACATTGGTCAGCTTCTCTTCTCAGCGCACTAGAGTAGAAAGAAAGGTAACCAACGGAACCGCCTTTATAACTAAAAGGCATTCGACCACTGACAAGGTTAGTACACGTTTGGCTCTATGGTCTAGGGCTAAGCTTGCACGCCTTGTTAGGGTGCACTCTACGACTACTTTCCTTGATGAAGAAATCCAACTTGTTTGATAGAGTGAGACCGTCCTCCTCGGGAGATGCCTCAGAACCGGCTCGAATAAGATTCCATTCGACGGTATTGAATCGAACAGAAGTCTTACCTGCTAACAAGGAACCGAAACGCAAAAGTTCGCTGCTTAAGGCACGGCCGGAGCTTTCCCCTTCGGATACAACTGCGCAACTCGAGTTGTTCACTTTCAGAAAGCGAAATAAAGGGAGCAGCGCCAGTCGCTAAAAGAGAGAGAGTGAGACCAATCAAGAATTGAAGTCCTTTCTCTTTTATCGTGCTTATCTCATAAGAAAAAGATAACACTGAGAAGGCCTTACTTGACCGAACAGCCAAAAAATCAGTTATTTTAACTACATTGAATGAATTTAAAATACAAGATTCTAAAGTCTTTGGAAAGCCCGCTCCGAAGAGGGACTTTGAATTTGATTGATGTCGTGAGTGACTCCGTTCCTTTCCGATATCCGCAAAGGGAAGGGTAACAGGCAGACGTAGCACACGCACTCTACTAACGTTTAGTGGGAATCACAGACCAGCCCTACAGTTCCTCTCTTTCGAGAGTCGAAATAGGATCGGGAACAATAGGAATGTCACCATCCAACTACAAGTGATAACAAGCGATCAGACTCTAAATTGGGTACTACTATAAGTCACATTCCTAGCGAGGCATGACAGAACCTAAGTCTTTACCAATGAAACATGGATTTTATCCAATGCCAATGAGTCCTTTTAGTCTCCTCCGTCGTGAAGACTCAACTAAGGCAACTCACTATTGCCACCCGGGGCGCCTTCGCCGACTCAGGACAGGAGCTCAGCATCGTGCGGTTCACCCAAAATGCGTATGTGCCTTATCTCTCCCCCCAACGACTGTGTAACGGAGCCACCGCCCACTTACTCGGTGTGGAGGTGACCCGAGAGTGGAAAGGAAGGTCCGCGATGGATGGAGACAGAGCTTCTGGGTAAACCCGAAATTGAACTGGTGGAAAACGAGCTCGATCTTGAAAAAATGGATTTACCACGAAAGCCCCTACCGAAGCTCTTGGTCCGTGCTACTCATGGATCAGCAATGGGTGCCTCTATGCTACGTGTGGGTTCACTGCTCGCGATCAGCAACTGAGTGAATCCCTTTCCATTGGCTAAAGTTCGCGAAGTAGAAGCAATGTTCATATGAAATTCTTCCCTCCCTCGCATCCAATCGGGCATACGGAAATCAAATCATTTCTGGCCAAGCGAGGGTCGGGCAGAGATCTATTTTCTGTAGCGGAAGGAAAGCCCTGATGTTATAGGGCAATCCGAGGCATCGGTTTAGGTTACGACATCGGCATAAAAGGGAAATGGGAAGGTTGGATCATAGGATCCCCACTACCTATGGAAAGCTATTCAATCTTTATCCAACTCAGCTGCCCCTGCTTCTCGTACTTCCCAGATGCCTTTTGAAACTCCTTATCAAAGAATGCAAATTCACATGGGTATGATCCTCAGTTAATACCTCAAAAAAAGAGGAAAAATGGCCACTCGGCTGATTGATATCTCCTCTCTTGTCCCTAAATGCTCTTGCAACTCTTCACACAGTTTGCCCATCGACTCGTGAGTCCAAATTCACAGATTTGTTGTTTTCCCGGCAAACATCCATTCCCTTCATACTTTCTGGCCCTCCTCCCAACCGAATCAGAGGCAGAGTCAAAAGCAGGGGACGAAGGGGAAAGACCATTAGCAGGGAGGGAAGGATTGGTCTACCAAATTGAATTCCTGACCTTACCTCGACTCGACTCTCCAAGCTCACTGCTCGACCATTTGGAAGAGAAAAGGAAGACAGGAATGAGCTTAGACTATTTTTTGGAAGCCAGTCCGCCAGTGGTCAACAAGCCAAGTAGTCGGTAGTCCTACTCCAACCAGTCACCGGTTCGATTCAGTTCTGACACAATGGCTGCTCAATGAGTGCAGATAGCGAGGGAGAAAAGAAGGCTGATGCTCGCTTGCTATGGAGATTGCTATTTCTATTTAAGCTTGCTTTCTTATGTTGGTTCCTATGCTGGTTCCGGTTACTGACTTCTTCCTATTGCTTATGCCTTCGATTGCTTGCCTTGTTCTTCTTCCTACTCCTACTCCTACAAAACTAACAAGCCCACTAAAGAGCTCCTACACCTACACCACCGACTCCTGCTCCTAAATAGAGAAGAAGAACTACTCCTAATACGACGAGAGCGAGTGGATCCGGTAGCTTGTCTTGTGAGGGTTACGATTGATGGCTTTCCTATTCAAGACATACTACTGCTACCAACTACCTACTCCTAACAAGACAACAATCTACACCAGCTCCAGCATTCGTGCCTCAGGTGCAGACAAGGATATTGGTATGGAGAAAGGATCTCAAGTCCCACGGCGAGAATGCAGGTTAAGAGTTCAGCTAGACGCTCCCTTCTCTCTTCCTAGTTCTAGTTAAGGATTTTGCCACTTCTCGAAGGAGATGTACCACTGAAGCTGTCTAAAATAGATAGACTCGATAATCCATTTTAAACTCAGTAGTTCAAGTGATAAATTCAAATTAATTTGTATTAACATTATTTTATGGATTCTTTACCGAGTTATGCAATTTTTGGTTATGAATATCAATTACCAAACTGACCTTCCCTTCCTGACCTTCGTTCTATCTTAGGCCGGGGTATAAAAAGAGAGGGAATCGATAATCTTTCATGAAGATTCAAGATTACCCCCTTGACTTAAGCTGCGGTAATCTATCATAAAGATGGAAAATGAATTAGGATTTGGTTTCATTTTCATGAAAAAGAAAGAACGAGTAAGAAGAGGAGTTGGAACCTTGTTCTCTTTCGATCAACCTAACCTCGAGCTGATTCTTTCATTCTGTATTGATATAGATATAATATTGCATTTTTTATTAAATGCAATATTATATCTATAATCTATGTATAAGGATAATGTAGAAGGGCTAAAAAAAAAAGAGTGAATCTCCGGAAAATGACTAAGAAGGCAAAAGGCAACCAAGGATTGATTTAACTTAACAATACAATCTATCTATTAAAGCCATATTGTTCAGTTGAAGTTGCTTTTTTTAGGCGGTTTAGAAAGACACATATCAAAAAATCCACACACGACACATTCTTTCTTTTTAGCTCAGTGAGAAATAAATAACTCTTTTTTCCCCCCCCTGTGGGTGGATCTTACCTTCATACGACTGAGAAATGACGAAGCTGCCCTTGCTTAGTTCGAAAAACCCGGTGAGCTGCATTTCTGAAGATCCGGTTTCCGGGAACAGAAGAACTGATTCCACGATCTCAACCATTAGCATTAGGTCTATTAGGAAGTCGTTTGACCGAAGCATCAATCTCATCAGTCAAAGGCTTTGGCTATTCAGCTACGAGTTCTGAGTTATGTCATACTATAGCTTGATTTGGATCAGTTGGCAAGTCGAATCCCACCCTCAAGGGATTCTATTTTCACTGTGCTATCTTGAATTCTAAATCCCAGGCGAGTCAATGCTTTTTGCTCACCTGGTGAAAGGCGCATCTCCTTGAATACCGAATTCCCCGAGAATACCCTGGGCAATCCCCTTCCCTTATTCTATTAGGGCAGATTCGGTCAGATCAAGCTATTTAGGGCGGTGTCACAGGGACCTAGCCTTTCCTTCGTCTCCCGGGAGAAAAAGAAGAATGGCTAAATATAAATTGGATTTTTCTTTTTAAAGAACTCTTCTTTCATCCGCTCTTTTTGCTCTTCTTCAAAGGTAAGAATGGCTCAAGTTGAGTCGACTCTTCTTCCTCTAGCCTTTAGCTTGGCACTAGGTTGAGTCTTCCTTCCCCTTCTTTCTTCACTATCTGGCTATCGAGAACAAAACGTAAGATAAACAACTTTCCCCTGCCAATAGCTTGGTCTTGCGGTTAGAAGGTGAAGTATTCCTCGTATTGAGTTGAGCAGTTGGACCTGACTTTAGCCTTCTCTGCCTTCATTTGAAGAACTGGCTTGCTTCCCTTGGGAATGGAGGCAACTGAAGAGTTGAATCACTTCGCTTGAATGGTTGGAGCAGGAAATGAATCCAATGGGTTTGACTTGCCTGCCTTCCCAGTTTTGACTGCTTTTAATAGTAAACTATTAGAAATCATTCATGAATACTGCTATTCATTCCTTTTTTAGTCTTGCTTTCTTTTACTAAATGCAGAGATAAAAGAGAAAGAAGAGTAGAATCGCACCACCATAACATAAGTAGTCTTCTTTCAGCTCGACCAACTACTGTTAGTTCCTCTTGTAACATCAATAGTAAGAGGGGGCAAAGTGAGTGAACAATTGAGTGATTTCTTTCTTAGGGTATTCTTGTGAGCACATGGACAATGAAGCAAGTCTAAGAGCAAGGTACGAAGTATGAAAGAGATTTCATAGTATAGAGAAAGGACTTTCTCTTCAAAGGGAAGGTGATATGAGGGTTTTGAGATCGGTTCTGACGTCGAAGAGGTTACCCGCTTTAATAAAGCCACACGGGGCCCTCGGCTTCTTGATCCAATCTCCTTCTTAAAAGAAATAGGCACTTTTTTCACTATAGATCGAGGAGGGGTCGAACCCCCATTGAAAAATAAAAAAGACAAGACGCCGATAGTATAGTAAAGTACGCCAAATACCAGACTTCCTTATTATTCTATGCAAGTAAGTTCTTTCGATATGAGTTCCCCGGCGGTCCCACGCTTAGGAAGAAGAACTACCTACCGGAGGGCTTTACTTACACAAGGCCAGATATGAGTAGTTGCTGGACTTTTTTCCAAAATCCGACTCATTGCATTGCTTTATCTGGCTAGAATGGCAGGAGAGCCGCATAGGGAGATGTCAGTTCTATCATTCGCTTCAACATAAGAGATTACAGCTCTTTCTGTCTAGGGCTTTACATAGTCAACTTCCGGGATGACCTATGTTTGTTTGGAAGCTAAAGTCTCTCTTATTCTATTAATAAATGGCAGAAGAAGGTATTCTCCTTTCTCAGCGTACGAAGAACTAAAAGCACATGGCACAACTTATCACGGATTGGAGAAGCGATATATTGTATATAATCGATTGATCATGCGAGACGCTAAAAGGTAGGAACAACATCGGTCTTTATCCGTACACAAGTGAGTTCGATTCTCGCTCTACCCTATTGTGCTTAAACTATTCTCGTCAATGCATACGGTACACTCCTCCGTATCGTCAGTTGGCTTGAGCGACCGTTGGTCTTTAGTTGGCTGCTGGCTCTCTAGTTCCATTCGCTAGACCCAGGGGGCAGGCCAGCAAAACTCCGTGTGCGAGGTCAGTGCTCTCGCTTTGAGGGATTCCTTCTTCACTACCACCCTCCACGACATAGATCCTTGCTTGCTGTCTTGACCGTAATTGTGACACCCCGGAATTTGGATTAGTCCTCTATATAAATGATATAATAGGACTAAATCTCTAACCCGGCTATAGCATTTTGGATGGTAGCAAGATCCAAGAGGAACATGAGAGTTAAGCGTGCTAGAGCTAGAGTAGTTCTAGGATGGGTGACCCCCTGGGAAGTGGGGCGTCACAGTTGGTATCAGAGCCATTCACCACCCGGAAATGTGAGATGAGCCGAGCCGAGCCAAGGACCCGAGGTGGGTGGTGCTCTTACCGAAGCCGTTGGGCTTCTCTCTATGTCTTAGCCACTTACACCATTGCATATCGCACCATTGCATTGTAGGATAGTATGTATACTGTGACGCCCCACTTCCCAGGGGGTCACCCATCCTAGAACTACTCTAGCTCTAGCACGCTTAACTCTCATGTTCCTCTTGGATCTTGCTACCATCCAAAATGCTATAGCCGGGTTAGAGATTTAGTCCTATTATATCATTTATATAGAGGACTAATCCAAATTCCGGGGTGTCACATTCTTCCCCCCTTTAAGCCCTGACGTCCACGTCAGGCTCAAGCACACTCACAAGCACCAGGCGATGTGAGACTCGTCTCGCTAGCCTTAGTCGACCTTGTGAGGAGCTGCACTCCACTCACAACGGTCATTAGCCGGGGAGCCTCGCTCTACCCGCTATATAACCCTGGCTCAGCCGAGACTCATCTCACATTTCCGGCTGGTGAATGTCTCTGATACCAACTGTGACGCCCCACTTCCCAGCGGGTCAAGCTCCGTAATATTATTTTAAGGTTACAATAAAAGTTTCGCATCAATCGGATACCCGAGCAGTGAGGAAGGTAAATGTGACACCCCGGAATTTGGATTAGTCCTCTATATAAATGATATAATAGGACTAAATCTCTAACCCGGCTATAGCATTTTGGATGGTAGCAAGATCCAAGAGGAACATGAGAGTTAAGCGTGCTAGAGCTAGAGTAGTTCTAGGATGGGTGACCCCCTGGGAAGTGGGGCGTCACAGTTGGTATCAGAGCCATTCACCAGCCGGAAATGTGAGATGAGTCTCGGCTGAGCCAGGGTTATATAGCGGGTAGAGCGAGGCTCCCTGGCTAATGACCGTTGTGAGTGGAGTGCAGCTCCTCACAAGGTCGGCTAAGGCTAGCGAGACGAGTCTCACATCGCCTGGTGCTTGTGAGTGTGCTTGAGCCTGACGTGGACGTCAGGGCTTAAAGGGGGGAAGAATGTGACACCCCGGAATTTGGATTAGTCCTCTATATAAATGATATAATAGGACTAAATCTCTAACCCGGCTATAGCATTTTGGATGGTAGCAAGATCCAAGAGGAACATGAGAGTTAAGCATGCTAGAGCTAGAGTAGTTCTAGGATGGGTGACCCCCTGGGAAGTGGGGCGTCACAGTAATGGGATCGAAGCACTGAGGCAAGGTGTTTCACGCATGTCGCTTCGATGCGCGCTAAAACTACTACTCATGTCTACTTCTAATGCGCACGAACCAGAGCTATCTCCCGAGAACCCCTTCCCGAGTTAAGAGGTACTAACCATTGGTTCTCTCGTGCCCCAGTTAACGATAGCCTCGGGTAGACTACGGATCTTAGGTGAGACCCAGAGTGCAGCCAACTAAAGACCAAATCAATCGGAATAAAACTTCCACATCTGAGATAAAATGTGTGACTAACTCAATTGATAAATGCCCTTCTTGTACGCTAACGCTCTAGGATGGCAGGGTTGGTAAAACTCTCCTTGATTGATGGTAGCATTACTAGTTGCTTCAAGCTTTTTCTACTAAAAAAACGTGACGTGAGTCGAGAAATAAAGGCTTACTGAAAGCTCACCCATTATTTAGTAATTGACTTTGATTCAACCTGTTTGTTCTTCCTGACCAATTCCCCAGGAATCGATGTCAGTGTCTGACCATTTTACAGCTCCACGCATGCAAGGTCTTGCTGGCACTGAGTGCTAAGCGCGCTACGACTTTTCTGTTGTTGATGATCGAAACTCTTGAGAGCTTATCCTTACTTATAATTCACTTTTGACTCGAAATGAACAGCGAGCTGTTCATTTTCTGTCTGTTTAGATCAAGACTTTCAATCTGCATGTCTTCTTTATCACCACAAAATAGGAATGATCAAAATCACCTCTGAAATGAGGATGTGGTACCCCGAGATTGAAGAGATCGAATTCCTCCCGTATTGAAAGAAAGATATGAACTGGCCAGTTCATATCTTTGATTTCAAATTGAGTTAGATGCTTGAGCCCAGAGACTCTCCTTGTACATAGGTGGGTAATTTATCGTCGTGCAACTGATCGAACGAGATGCGCCGCCTCTAGCTAGTAAATAGATTTGTTGTTCTTGAGTGGGTCAACCATCCCTTACTTGCAAAGACATTTGCTTCCTGCCGTTAGGACGTCTATCCCCCCGATCCGGACCCTTTAAGTGATAGGAGTGAGTGTCTTGGTTTTCGAAACTATGAATCACGCTCCTCGCACAGAGGGTATGCTACTCATGGTATGCCGGGCCTTTCTTAGAATGAATAAAGGTGGGTAGATATGGCCTTAAAAAGTAGATTCTTCCGACCGGTGGCAGAGTCTTGAGGTACGGATCCGACGGTAAGGGAATCAGCGGCTGATCGCGATTCATCAATCGCAATTCCCCCACCCGAGCAGCTACCCATTTTAGTTCGCCAGTCAATGACTGAGCTTTGATTGCATAGGTGGTAGAGCAAGCTGGAGCGGAAGCAGAAAGGAAGGAGAAGGAAGGTTTCTTTTCTGGATGTTGACTTGGTGAGTGACGGTCCCTTCTGGGAACCTGACTCCTGAGGCGATCTGTGCCATAGCCTTTGCTTTCCTGTTCTGCGATCTTGGAGAATGTATGATCCTTAATTTACTCTTCTGAAAGCTTCGATCAACTGGTTTGCTTTGGCACAGTATGAGGCTAACTTCACACTTGTGACCCTATATTCACCAGTGAGCTGCCGAATGACCAGCTGGGAATCTCTTCGAACTTATAGGAATTGAACACCCATTAGGACCGCCACATCGAGGCCAATAAAATAATAAGAGCCTCATATTCAGCAATGTTGTTGGTGCAAAAGTGAAAGACTACACGTCAGCTTGTGCTCTAATAGTCACCACAGGAAGAAAGCGGGGAGTACAACCTATTGGTATGCTCTTAAAAAGGTATTTTTTTTACAAAATCCCATTTTCCAGTATTAGACAAAGCACAAGGAGGATATGACCCCCTATTAGGTAGGGCGACCGTCGGCTCCAAGCCGGGTGGTCCAGGATTGGGCTAATCTGTAGAATACCGGAATTTCGGAAGGCGCGCCGACCGCACATGATGGCATGGTTCGGAGAGATCGCCTCGAGCGTGTCCCATATTGGATTGCAGATGAGTCGGGTCGATTCGGTTCAACGCGGAAGCCCCAGGTTGATTCGGAGTTTTCCGGGCTTCGTGCGCCGATAGAGGACTGGTTTTGGGAATCACCGACTCCACAGTGGTGTGCTGAAAATTTGGAAATACTTGGAACAGGTATACTTTGTGATTACAGCGGAGATCGGGAGGTTCCGGACAGACGCGGAGGACCCGAGGGCAAAAAGTGAGTCGGAACTGACAGTTTTGGAGCCGGTTTTTGGATTGAGCACCCCGACTCAACGGTTGAGTTTTTTGAAGAGAAAAAGGTTGTGGACATGTGTATTTTCAGATTACAGCAGAGTTCGGGAGGTTCCGGACGGAGGCGGAGGCCTCAAAGGCAAAAAGTGAGTTGTTAGGGGCTTATTGGATTATTTAATTAATTTAATTAATTTATTTTTACTTGAAAGCTTGGGTCTGTGAGGTTTGGATTAAAAGAAAGAGAGAGATTGAGATTGGATGTGGTGGTTGGAGATATTTTTGGTGGAGCATTAAATGCTGCCACTACCTCATTAATTAGCAACCATCCTAATTAAGAAGCCTCCACGTCACCTCCTCTTCTCCAACCCGCTAACAGAGGAAATGAGAGGAAGCAGAGGAATGGGAAAAAAATGGAGAATGAAGGAAGAAAGTGATGAAAAGTGATGGAAAAATTTGGAAAAGAGAGGGTTTGGTTGAGGGCTTTGTTGTTGAACTCCCTCCCTGAAGTCGTGTGGAGTGAGCGGAGCGCGCACGCGACAAACTTCCACCTTTGGTATGTGCAGTTTTGTTTTTAGAAGCTTGGTGTTTTTATTTATTTATTTAATTATTTATTTTTTTGTGTGCTGCCTGCGGGGGGGGAGCTGGTTGCTTCCCTTGTTGACCGCAGCAAGCTGCGGGGGCTGGCACGGCGGCGCGCAGCGCGCGCGCGCGTGCGCAGCGCGCAGGCGCGAGGTGCGCAGCGCGCGGTGGGCGCGCTGCGACGCGCGGTGCGCAGCGCGCGGCGGTGGCGCTCACGGCGCGCAGCGCACAGGAGCACAGTGCGCAGTGCGCAGTGCGCCAGTGTGCGGTGCGCGGCGTGTGGCAGCAGCGGCCGTGGGCCACGGCGAACGAGCTCGGCTTGATGTCGGCGGACTGTTTGCGCACGCCGTGGCAGGGAGCTGCCCGGGTGTCACTTGGACTGTTATGGGCAGTTTTGACGAGTTTTTCTCCCCTTTTTGCTCTCACAGGACGATGTCATGTTGCGCGTTTTCCGGCGAAGCGCCGTGTGAAGTTCGGATCAAGTGCGTGTTAGAGATGATGTATGCCGTTGGCTTGAGGTGATGGAACTAGAGTGAGAAAGATCCTTGTGTGCTGATTAAAGGTGGTTTGGTGTACTGTGCTGAGGATTGGAGGTGTTGTTAGGTGTTGGATATGCTGTTGGGTTTTTCTTTTGTTGTTGGGATGTATAATAGCTTGTTGTGCGAGGAGGTTTTTTTTTAGAGAATTGACGATGGTATTATGTGCTTTAGGATCTAGATGTGTGTAATTGTGGATAAGTGAGATTTAATTATTCATGTGCTAAAGGGAACTTTTATTAGGCTGTGAGCTTGATGAGAGCTGTATTTGAATGCTTGGTGGTGTTGTGAACTTTAATTAAGCATATTGATGGATGGAGGATTTGCATTAAGCTAGGAGCAATTTAAAATTATTGGAATTAAGGGATTATGTACATGTGATTTTGTATTATTATGTGCATGTAAGCATATTGTTGGAGATGTGTATTGGGACTTTTGTGTATGTGTGTAGTGTGAATGTGCTGAGGGAGTGGGTGGATTTGAATGATTGAGTTGTGTGAGCACATACTAATTAGGAAGGGGGAGTTAAGTAATTATGTATGTAAACATTAATTATTGGTGTACAAATGGAGCTTATGTTGTGGGTTTTTGTTGTACTGGAGCTTGGGCAGTGTGTATGTGTGCAAGTGCTGTGAAAATGTGGTGTGTGAGTGTTGTGGGGGCTACAGAGTGATGGTGATTATGCATTTTGGTTGGGGTGAGCTTGTATTTTTGCTGTGAGGACTCAGGTGGATTTAACTGAGCTTTCGGGGATTTTTTCCGTGGTTCGTGGCAGGGTGCACGCGCGCGGCGCGGTTTCCGAATTTTTTCGTCTGTTCGAGGTTCCGGCACTTCACCGACTTCAGCAATTGCCTGCGGAAAGCGTTCCAGGTGGGTTGGAATTTCTCCAAAATTATGGAATGCCCCTTAATGCTATTGAATGCAAGTTGATCATATTTATTAGGCGTTTTCGCTGTTTTTACATCTGATAGTTGCCTGGAATTTTCTGTAAAATTTATTGGGACCCCGGATTATTTTTAGCAGACTCCTGATATCATATGACACTAGGTTTCATGTTTTGTTTGCATCATAATTGCACCTGAACCGTTTTAAAAATCGAGAAAGCCCGTTTTAAGGAAAATCAATATTTTCAAAGGTGGTTTTTAAATTATGAGTTCGCCGGGGGTACGGCATAGGTTCAGGGTGCATGTATACTCTTGCCGGGGGGGGGGGGGGGGGGGGGGCGAGAGGATTTTAGAGCATTGTGTGCTGAGTTCTAGTGTCATGTGAGTTGAGCTTCCTTGTGGGGATTGAGGTGATTATTCTACATCGTGAATTTTTCATATCAGATTGAGTCGTGGAGTCTTTTTCCGACTGAGTTGTGCTATTTGAGCATTTGATTGTGGATCTTAGCCTGCATGTGCCGCCTGTTGACACAGATGAGACAGTAGAGAGCCTTCAATTGGGCTAGGTTCCTTTATGTATTAGACATCTCACACCTTGCATCTTTCCTGGACATAGTGTTGCCTCGCCCAGGTAGTGGGCCGAGGGGTCAGGTTTCTGTGGGGCATTGTTGCACTCGTGCCTGGGGGCTGAGTGGGGTCCGGTAGCTGAGTTTAGACTGTGCTAGTGTCGTTGGGAACCGTTGGGGGTGACGGTGGTCCCGGGTCATTGTGTGTTGTCCGACCAGTTTTATTAGCCCTGAGATGTGGGTCGATCCCGGCTGTGGAGTATCTCCAGCCAATGTGTTTTGTGCCACGGGTTGGTAGAGTTTGCTTGTGTCTCGTGATTCGAGAGAGCTGATCAGCTGAGTCGTCGAGAGTGCTCCGACCGTTGTGCGAGATGTTTGAGGATCCTGAGTCTTTCCGTTCTGAGAGTGAGCGTGGATTTTGGACTATAGCCTGCAGTGCCACCTGAGCGACAGAGTGCGCGGATACCTTTTCCTCGGTGGGGTCGCGCCCCTCGAGAGCCACGCCCGGGGTGGATCTGTTACTTTTGTATCGCGACTTGTCGACGACGTCCCTCTGACTGGGCCAGTTAGTGGCAGTTACGGACGCAGTCCCTCTGGCTGGGCCAGTTAGTGGCAGTCACGGACGCCCTACGTAAGTCCGGTCCTCCGGGATGTAACGGCAGTAGGTAGGCGCAGGCTTGACTGGACCCTATGAGGCAGTCAGTTCGATTGGGTCGATTGGGCACCTCGTGTGCGAGTGGTTTACATATTATGTTCTTAGATGGGTTTCTTTCCTTTGAGCATTGATACTGAGGCATCTTAGCAGTAGAGGGTGTATGCATATCATGTTATTGGTAGAGTTTATTGAGCTTTATGATTGAGACTTTTTAGCTGTAGTTTTCTTTCAGCTTACCCTTTATCTATCTATCTGCATACCTATCTGTTTTGCCTCCAGTAGACTTAGTGGGCATACCGTGGATATTGGGACGGTACCCACTGAGATCTGCCTTCTGCAGTAGATCTCACACCCGCTGCGGTGACAGGTTATTGAGGCAGCTGTTCCGGCTTGGTTCGCGCGGAGACAGCAGATCGAGGTGAGGACGCGGCCGATTAGTTCCTTACCAGCATTGAGAGTCTGAGGTCGATGTACCCGGTGTATTTTATGTTCCACTTTTGTACTGGGCATTCTGAGAGACTTGTGAGGATAGTATTTGTTTTATTTCTGTGATACTTTGTACCTTGAGGATTTGTGTACTAGTGGAGATTTTACTATTCCAGATGTTCAGTTTTATTCCTTAGCTTTTGATTTTTAGCTTCAGCTCTGATACATGTTTTTAGCTATAGATCTGACTTGCAGGGTAGACGCTTCGTCTGTGCGGCAGTTTCCGTACAGATGGCGGATCTGTTGGCGAGCCCGGGTCGCAGTTTCGACCCCGGGGCGTGACAGATTTAGGTGGTATCAGAGCCTAGGAATATAGGTCGTTGGGGACTTAGAGACCCTAGGCTTGGTTGGACATTAGGATGACTGTCGTGAGAGACGTGACTTCAGCGAGAGTCCTGATTGAGTTGTACCTCCCCCAGAGGATTGGGGTGAGTGATTTTACATGTTATTTTTCTTAAGACGATTATGTTGGCTGCAGACAACATAATGCTTTAGTATGGGTAACATGTTTTAGACTTTCGCTTGATTGGGTCGAGAGAGTTCTTGGTCCTAATGTTTGTTTTGTTGCGGTGGTTTTGATGCTTCCGTGACGCCGTGCAGCGGCAAGGGCGTATTTGGCCTTGGATGAGGAGTCGAACAGCGAGAGGCTAAATGGATAGAGCAGGGTGAGGTCTGAGAGTTACAGGCCCATGTAGCCCAGACATTTGAGGCGATGCGGCGCCAGGAAGATAACATGGAGCGCGTGATGCGCATGCTTGAGCTGAGAGCATCTCCAGGGGCATCGCCAGTAGTACTTCCGGCCGCGACATCGTCGATTTTGACCCTGATCGCACCACGGATGGTGCAGAAGCAGCGAGAGGTTGCTGACTGGTTGTTTACTTCATCCAGTTCCATCCCCTGTAGTTTTCCGGATAGAGTTTGGAGCCTGGGGAGGCCGAGAACTGGATAGCTGCTATGGAAAAGTTATTGGAAGAATTGTTCATCCAGGAGAAGCATCTGGTGCACTTGGTTGTGCATTTTTGGATAAGGACGTCGAAAGATGGTAGCGTCGAGTTCGTCCTGTTGGACCACCGGGAGCGCAGTTGATGACTTGGAGCGAGTTTCTACGATTGTTGAGCAGAGTACCCCATGTCGCCTAGGATGAGGTCCAGAAAGTTGATTATGTTTGAGAGGGGACTGCATCAGGATATCTATCTCTTTGTGTATTTTCGGTGAGCGCCGACTTTGGATGCAGCAAGGATGCATACTCGATGGATTGACCGAGGTCAGTGACCAGCTCCGGAGAGAGGCGTCCAGTATCGCCTGATTTTGGGACGGTCGAGTGCATCAAGGTTGCCATGATTCCAGTCTCTGGGTCATGAGTCTCAGAGGAGACAGAGACCAGGAGGTTCTCGATACTAGGGGCACCAGCAGCAGTGTCAGGATGAGTATGTCGTTTGCGATGGGCCGCATTCATCGCCATGGTGTGACCTCAGGCGGGGGCGATGCTTTTCATGTGGATAGTCATGACATTTAGGCAGAGTGTCCCCGAGTAGCGCTCATGGAATTGCCGCTTGCGACGGCACCCCCACTACCCCTTCCGGATGAAGATGTTCATCCGACTTGTTGATAGGCTGATAGAGCCGTGACGCCGGGGCAGATTGAGCGATGGCCACCAGCTTTTAGTGGGTGAGTTTGTGCAATTGGCTGAGGACGCCAGAATAGTGGATCGCGTCTCACCAGGTATGGTTTTCCTTGTGGTCATCGGAGTTAGAGCATGTTGATGCCGTCACCGCTTGGGCACGTGAGGATCAGGTTACAGATCACGTATAGCACATGGATGAGTGTGCCAGTCCTGCACAGTGCAATTGGACCTTGGATTGGATCCATCGAGTTGTTAGTCCTACCTCAGCTTCGAGATGCTGATATGAGGTTGGAAAGGGATTGGTTATCCCATTGTCGTGCTATCATGGATTGTCGAAAGAGGACAATGACCCTCCGTGGACCTGGTCAGGAGAAGTGTGTTTTAGGGGATGCTGGAGCATGACAGAGGTTGAGTCGTGGTCGTATCGCCTTATTAGCGACTGAAGAGGAGGTGCCTACGGCGGCACCGGGAATAAAGAATATCCTTATCGCCCGTGTGATCCCGGGTATGAGTCTACCTGAGCTGGTATTGAAGCCGCCGTCTAGTGAGATTGAGATCGAGATAGTGATTGATATGGTTTTGGAAACTGCGCCGACTATGGTAGCACCTATTGGAGTATCACCTGCGAGACAGAGAGTGAGAGCTGATAGCGCAGTTGTGGCTTCTGTTGGATCGAGGGGTCTATGTGACCCAGTACCACATCGTGGGAATACGACAGTGAAGATCTGAGAGATTGATACTTGTGTAGGTTGTCACACTGTAGGTTCACGGTGTTGTTGCCATGCCGTTGGTACGCGGCAATGATGCCACATTGTGGGTACACGACGGTGAGGGTTCTATGATGGTTCGAGCCCAGACAGGGTTGGATTGCCTTTCGGCAGATGCCCCTTTGTGAGATCGATAGCTTTGTGGAACCGTACAGCCGAGGGCTGTGCCCTGATAGTGTTCAGGACCCGGTAGGGGCATTTTGAGCTTACAACGAGACCATGTGGATTGACTAATGCCCTGCCGCCTTCATGAGTTAAGGATTTGGGTGTATTCCAGCTGTGTTTGGACGGGTTAGTAGCAGTACCCGTCGTGGATATTTGGATTATATCCGAGGCGACTTAGAGCATGAGGAGCACTTGGGGGATAGTTCAGCAACTTCTGAGAGAGAAGTCGGATGTCGAGTTGATAGAGTATGCTTTTTGACTTTGAAAGGTTCTATGGATTGGCCATGTGAGTTCAGCTGCAAAGTATTAGTAGACCCAACGAAGAGTTTTACCGTTTGGGATTTAGCTTTAGCCTATGTTAATGACAGGGGTCAGAAGCTCTTGGGCTATGCGAGGCCGGTGTAGTTTGGAAGAGAAAAGCTGACGAGGATACCAGCATGGATGGGGATGAATGCCAGTGATAGAGAGAGCATGGAGTTATCCCTAGACCCTTGAACCTGAAGTACTTGGTTACTCAGAAGGATTTTGGTTGAGGCAACGCCTGTGGACAGAGTTATTGGAACTTTATGATTGATTTAGTATATCATTATCCCGGCGAAAACTTTATGGTCAGTTACGCCTTGACTAGGCGAGCAGTACAACCTTGGAATGAGGTGTTCGATCCGTGGTGGCCACTTTTGGAACTTGGGATTTGAGAGTTGGAATTTGAGCATTGTTTCCCGATGTTGAACTTTTCCTCTGTAGATGGATGCGAGAGTTATATTTGTGGGATTCGAGCATTTTAGTTGCTAAGGAGCAACAGAGGTGTCATGTCGATCGGAGGCTCGGAGTGTGGATTTGGGGAGATCTTGAGTTGTGGAAGCCACTATCTGCAGGTCTTTCTTGTGACAAGGGAATTTTGCAGTCGAGATCTATCTTTGGTGAAGGCTCAATGTAGCCATCATGGTGAGTGAGAATGACCACCTGAGGGCGGTTGATGAGTTGGGGATCTCCTATTCCCCTTTGTTCGAGACACCCTCCTAAGTTTTGGATTTATTCTGGTTTCGAGGACGAAACCTTTTTAAGGAGGGGAGAGTGTAGAATACCGGAATTTCGGAAGGCGCGCCGACCGCACATGATGGCATGGTTCGGAGAGATCGCCTCGAGCGTGTCCCATATTGGATTGCAGATGAGTCGGGTCGATTCGGTTCAACGCGGAAGCCCCAGGTTGATTCGGAGTTTTCCGGGCTTCGTGCGCCGATAGAGGACTGGTTTTGGGAATCACCGACTCCACAGTGGTGTGCTGAAAATTTGGAAATACTTGGAACAGGTATACTTTGTGATTACAGCGGAGATCGGGAGGTTCCGGACAGACGCGGAGGACCCGAGGGCAAAAGTGAGTCGGAACTGACAGTTTTGGAGCCGGTTTTTGGATTGAGCACCCCGACTCAACGGTTGAGTTTTTTGAAGAGAAAAAGGTTGTGGACATGTGTATTTTCAGATTACAGCGGAGTTCGGGAGGTTCCGGACGGAGGCGGAGGCCTCGAAGGCAAAAAGTGAGTTGTTAGGGGCTTATTGGATTATTTAATTAATTTAATTAATTTATTTTTACTTGAAAGCTTGGGTCTGTGAGGTTTGGATTAAAAGAAAGAGAGAGATTGAGATTGGATGTGGTGGTTGGAGATATTTTTGGTGGAGCATTAAATGCTGCCACTACCTCATTAATTAGCAACCATCCTAATTAAGAAGCCTCCACGTCACCTCCTCTTCTCCAACCCGCTAACAGAGGAAATGAGAGGAAGCAGAGGAATGGGAAAAAAATGGAGAATGAAGGAAGAAAGTGATGAAAAGTGATGGAAAAATTTGGAAAAGAGAGGGTTTGGTTGAGGGCTTTGTTGTTGAACTCCCTCCCTGAAGTCGTGTGGAGTGAGCGGAGCGCGCACGCGACAAACTTCCACCTTTGGTATGTGCAGTTTTGTTTTTAGAAGCTTGGTGTTTTTATTTATTTATTTAATTATTTATTTTTTTGTGTGCTGCCTGCGGGGGGGGGAGCTGGTTGCTTCCCTTGTTGACCGCAGCAAGCTGCGGGGGCTGGCACGGCGGCGCGCAGCGCGCGCGCGCGTGCGCAGCGCGCAGGCGCGAGGTGCGCAGCACGCGCAGCGCGCGGTGGGGCGCGCTGCGACGCGCGGTGCGCAGCGCGCGGCGGTGGCGCTCACGGCGCGCAGCGCACAGGAGCACAGTGCGCAGTGCGCAGTGCGCCAGTGTGCGGTGCGCGGCGTGTGGCAGCAGCGGCCGTGGGCCACGGCGAACGAGTTCGGCTTGATGTCGGCGGACTGTTTGCGCACGCCGTGGCAGGGAGCTGCCCGGGTGTCACTTGGACTGTTATGGGCAGTTTTGACGAGTTTTTCTCCCCTTTTTGCTCTCATAGGACGATGTCATGTTGCGCGTTTTCCGGCGAAGCGCCGTGTGAAGTTCGGATCAAGTGCGTGTTAGAGATGATGTATGCCGTTGGCTTGAGGTGATGGAACTAGAGTGAGAAAGATCCTGTCACGCCCCAGGGTCGAAACTGCGACCCGGGCCCGCCAACAGATCCGCCACCTATGCCAACCTGCATAGGCGAAGCGTCCTACCTGCAAGAAAAGTGCTACAACTAAACAGATATCAGAGCTATAATAAGAATCTGCTGTAACTAAAATCAATCACTGTACAACTGAAAATAAACAACACTGTCTGCCTCCCAAAATAATAATAATAATAAATCCTCAAGTACAAGCTCTAAACCCAACTGGTAACGTCCAATAAATATACAACAGTGTACAGTCTCTCGATACAAATATCCTCACTACAAAAGTCTCTCAAGTAGGAAAAAGAAACAACTAATCTACTGCTGATCTCCTCTGAAGGGTACCGCTACTCTCCAACGCCGGGTAGGGATCTAGCTCGCGACTCCCTCGCCACGATCAACAACCGCAGAGTCGGCCACACCTGCTAAGACTCTGCACAACCAAAGAGAGGAGAGAAAAAGGGGGGAGAAAACCCCCAAAGGGTGTGAGAACAACACCAAAAAGGGAGTTCTCAGTGGGTACCACCGCCATGTTACGGAATTTGAGTTGGCGTAGTTTCGCGAAAGTTTCAAGTCCTGAAGATTGAAGGTGAAGAAAGTTGGATCATTAACTCAATCTCAAGAAAGAAGAATTCAAAAGGATCAGGTATGTTTAACTAAAGAATTTGTGTGATCCGAATACTTCTTGTAGTGTAGAAACACTTGGAAGAATCTTTCATTGCATAAAAATCAAAAAACTGGACTTGGGACATGTTCAGGATCCGGATCAGGCTGTTCGATCCGGATCCGAAGGTGGTTCGTTCATACATCGTCGCAATCCGGATCGTAGTCTCTTGATCCGGATCCCGAACGTTGAGTTTACCATCTACCTTGAACGATCCGGATCTTGCTTCGCAATCCGGATCCCGAACGTTGATGTTTGGTAAACTGTATGAACGATCCGGATCGTAGTCACATGATCCGGATCCCGAACCTTCGTTTTTCTGGAATTGGCTGTTTCGTTACAAACGATCCGGATCTCAGTTATCACGATCCGGATCGCCGTCCGTAAAAATCCAGAAATGGCAGGTTTTTGATTCTTATCTCCTTCCTAGGGGTTTCTAACCTATAAATAGACCCTATGTCTTTCTTTCTAGGGTCAATCCACATAGCCGTCATTTTCATATATCATCTTTTACGGCTATTGATCCACATATAGAGAAGAAAGGAAATCATTAGAGAATACTCTATGTTTCTTCATCTATATTGATTAGTTTGATTCAAGGTTTTCATACTCACATCTTGAGTTGAATCAACTAATGAATACTTAGATGGTATTTCCGATCTATCTTTGATCTAAGTATCGGTCGGATCATCACCACCCAAAAACAACGATTTTCCCCAAAAAATCGGCGCGTGGATTCGCGTGTCCTTGTGGCTTCAAGGTTCAATCGCTCTCGTGGATTCGGAGCGAGGCACATTCGTGGATTCGAAGGGTGCTATTGGGTGAAGACCGTGGATTCGTCGGACGTCGTGGATTCGACGTTGGACCGCCGTGGATTCGGCGTTGGGCGCAGATCGTGGATTCGAGAAGCGTCGGAGCGAGCGGAGAAGATGCCTCTAGGAGCGTATTGAAAAGGTTGAGTCGTAAGTGTTGTACGGTAAATCACCTTGTAGTGTTTTAATTCTAGTGGATTTCTGCCGTGTTATCGGTCCCGTGGTTTTTTACTCCGGTGAGGAGTTTCCACTAAAAATCTTGCGTGTATTTTTATTTTCCGCATTGGGTTTTAACGCAACGATTTTGGAGTGTTTTTATACGTTTACACCTATTCACCCCCCTCTAGGTGTTTCTTCCCCCTATTTAGATCCGTATTATATACGACCCAATAAGTGGTATCAGAGCGAGAATAGGTTATGAACAATGTGTTGAAGGTGGAAACATCAATCGACCCCCTTTCTTTGATGGAACGAATTATGCGTACTGGAAAGTACGGATGAAAGCTTTTTTATCTTCCATCGACGAAAGGGTGTGGCATTCAATTGAATCAGGATGGACTAATCCAACTGAACTTATCTCTGATGTTCACACCTTAAAACCTAGGTCGAAATGGACCAAGGAAGAGTTTGAGTTATCTTCTTACAATGGCAAGGGAATTAATGCTATTTTTAATGCCTTATCTCAAACTGAATTCTCTCGCTCTCGGCATGTGAGACTGCGAAAGAAATCATGGGATTGTTCTCCAGGTTACACATGAGGGAACTAACCTCGTGAAGATTCAGAAACTGCAGATGCTTACGAGCAAGTTTGACTCTATCTTGATGGCAGAAAATGAATCTTTCACGGACTACTATACACGATTGCAAGACATCGTAAACCTCATGTGCTAATCTGGGAGAGAAGATTCCAGAATTTAAGATTGTAAGAAAAATCTTAAGAACTCTTCCTGAACGATTTCGCCCAAAGGTTACTGCCATTGAACTAATTAAACACCCGACGAAATACGTGTAGAAGAATTAGTTGGTTCATTACAAACTTATGAAATGACTTTAATACTAACAATTCTTCTGGAAAAGCATCCACTTCTAAGTCTTCAGGTTAGGCGTTGAAAACAACTAAGGAAGAAGACACGGATACATCCTCCTCGGACGATGACGAGAACCTTTCTATGGAGGAATATTGAGAAGCAGCTCGCTCTCTTGATACAAGGAATGTTCGCCGACAACTTTCGAAGGGGTAATTCAAGCAAAATCTCCATCCTTCGGAAAGTGGAACAAAGGCAAGGGTACTCCAAGTCACAAGTCAATGAAAGCAGGAGAACTTCTTCAAAGGATAAGAAAAGTTCAGAGAGGACAACTGCAATGCTTCAAAATGGTCGAGGCCTACGGCCACATTGCAACGGAGTGTCCTAACAAGGTATCCGGCAAAGAAGAAGGCGATGCAAGTCGTCACTTGGGATGACAACTCAACGTCAAATGAGTCGTCTTCAAGTGATGAAGAAAAGAGGCTCCACCGCATTCCACGCGTCCACATCTTCACATTCATGTGCTTATGGCAAATACATCTGAGTCGTTGTCCAACTCCACTGTTGAAAAGAACGCAACGGACAACGAATCGGATGATTCGGAAGGTGAAGATTTTGCTCTAGCCTACCACAGACTTTGAGGGATTCAAAGAAACCGGCTAAGCAAAAACAAGGGGGTTGAGAGGGAGATTGCAGGATCTCGAAGAGAAGTAAAAAGGGTAACTTCTCTCTCGACCGATCTTGAAGTGGAAAAGGATAGTTTGATAAAAGCAAATGTTTCCCTTCAAGAGTCCAATGAGCAGCTCAAGAAGAACTATATAGATATTGGTGAACAAGCAAACTACTTCTTGAAGCTCTATGGCGAGGGCCGACAGGAAAGACGGGAAATGACAGAGACCATTCTCCAACTAAAGGATGACTTACAGCAATTCTCTTTAGGAAGGAGTAAGTTGATAAACTCCTTGGTCTCGGTCAAACAATCGGTTCGGCCTCGGGTACACTCAAACTGGGGAACAGTCCAAGTTCGAGTGGGACAGTTTTTGTGCCTCAGTCGGTATCTCCTCCCTCCGACACCGGAATTCAAGACAAACAACGACAACAAACCTACCCTCATCCTCTTCGGAATCGTCAAGCTCAAAGGTATGTTTTCGTTGTAATTGTTGCAGGGCACATCAAAAGAAATTGCGAGATTGAAGCTCAAAGAACAAATCAACCACATCGTGCAATTGCTACCAATAAGCCTTCACTTCCCGGAATTCAAGGAAGGATTTTTCAAAAGAAAAGAACATTGGTAGCACCTCAAACAAGACGATGACAAAAGAAAAAGATCAATCATACAAGACGTCGTCTTCAAGGAGATCTCTCAACCTTTACCAACATACTCCAAAACTCAAAAGGTTTGGGTATGCAAAGGTGAAACCCCTCCTTGTCTTTAATCGTTCTACGATTAAATCTTGTATAGTTTATGTAGACTATTTTCTTTTCTTCTTTTTCTTTTGGCCAACTCGTCAACCATCCTTGGGAGGTAAATGGTATATTTTTTATTGGTTGATGATTTCTCTCGGTTTTCTTGGGTAGCATTTTTGAGAGAGAAAGCTGATACGTTTGACTCTTTTCATGAGATTTGCCATCGTATTATGATTGAAAAGAATGAAAAGATCATTCGTGTTAGAAGTGATAGGGGTGGAGAATTCATAAATTCAAAATTCATTGACTTTTGTACTTCAAATGGCATTAAACATGAATTCTCGGCACCCTATACACCTCAGCAGAATGGTGTTGTTGAGCGCAAAAACAGGGTTGTTCAAGAGATGGCGCGTGTGATGCTTCATAGCCGGAAATTACCGCTACATTTTTGGGCTGAAGCTGTGAACACCGCTGTCTATGTCATTAACAGAGTGTATTTGCGCCCAGGAACCTTGAATACACCATATGAGCTGTGGTTTAGTAGAAAACCGGATATCAAGTACTTTCGTATCTTCGGGAGTCGATGTTACATCTTACGTGACCGTGAAAATCTTGGAAAGTTCGACTCTCGAAGTGATGAAGGGATCTTTTTGGGTTATTCTACGAATAGCAGAGCATATCGAGTATTTAACATTGAATCTAAGACGATCGTAGAATCTATAAATGTTAAAGTAGATGAAGCTTCTCACTTTGAATCTGAAAAATCTACCCTCGATATCTCTCTAGATGATGATTCTCCTGCTAGTGCATCTTCTCATAATAATACTTCCAATATTAATGATGCATCTAATGGTTCTTCTAGTTTATCTGATGTGCAGGAATCATCTCGTGTACCTCCGAGTACTCCGTTTCAACAAACGCTACGAATCTCCAAGGATCATCCGGAATCGAACATCATTGGAGATCCACAAGAAGGAGTTAGAACTCGAAGGCAGTTGGTTTGCGGATTTGCTTGCTACGTATCTTTAATCGAACCAAAGACAATAGATGAAGCTCTTCAGGATGACTACTGGATTAAAGCAATGCAGGAAGAGCTCCATCAATTTGAGCGAAACAAAGTCTGGGAATTAACGAAGCCTCCAAAGCAACATAATGTGATAGGTACCAAATGGATCTTCAAGAACAAGAAAGATGAAGATGGTACTATCATCAGGAACAAGGCACGACTAGTTGCTCAAGGCTACTCTCAAGTAGAAGGTATAGACTTTGACGAAACTTTCGCCCCTGTAGCTAGACTCGAGTCCATTCGTATATTGTTTGCTATTGCTTGTCATTTTAAAATCAAATTATTTCAAATGGACGTCAAGAGCGCATTTCTAAATGGGTTTTTAAATGAGGAAGTTTATGTAGCTCAACCGAAAGGTTTTGTAGATCATAAACAACCTAACCATGTTTTTCGTTTGAAAAAGGCTCTTTACGGTCTGAAACAAGCACCGCGAGCATGGTACGAAAGGTTAACAAAGCACCTTTTGGAGAAGGGCTATACTCGAGGGGGAGCTGACAGGACTCTCTTTGTGAAGCATTATCAAAATAATTTCATTGTAGCACAAATCTATGTCGATGACATTGTATTTGGTGCAACAAAAGATAATGATGCTTCTAAATTCGCGGAGACCATGGAAAGCGAATTTGAGATGTCCATGATGGGCGAATTGTCTTATTTTCTTGGATTGCAAATTAAACAAAATGATGAAGGTATTCACTTGAGTCAATCCAAGTATGCACTGGAGTTGGTCAAAAAGTTTGATCTAGAAAATTGTAAAGATTTTCCAACTCCAATGGGAACTAGCCACAAGGGACTTGGAAGTGAATCACATAGTGAGAATGTAGACGAGAAACTGTATAGAAGTATGATTGGAAGTCTACTTTACCTCACGGCTAGTCGCCCGGATATATCCTTTAGTGTTGGGATTTGCGCGAGATATCAATCAGCACCAAAGGAGGTTCACCTGAAAGCGGTGAAACGGATCATCCGGTACATCAAAGGATCAATTAATTTCGGAATTTGGTATCCTATGGGAACAAGTCTGGATATTGTTGGATACTCAGATGCCGATTGGGCAGGATCAGTGGATGATCGGAAAAGCACGAGTGGTGCATGCTTCTATCTTGGCCATTGCCTTGTTGCATGGCACAGTAAAAAGCAGAATTGCATAGCACTCTCGACTGCCGAAGCGGAATACATTTCAGCTGGAAGTTGCTCAACTCAACTCATTTGGATGAAAAGCGTATTGAGCGACTTCCGCATTTCAGCATCTTCGGTAACAATTCTTTGTGACAACACAAGTGCAATTAACATTTCTAAAAACCCTGTGTTGCACTCTAGAACAAAACATATTGAACTTAGATATCATTTTCTTAGAGAGCTAGTTGAATCAAATACTCTTCAACTTTCATATATTTCAACTGAAGATCAATTAGCTGACTTTCTAACAAAACCTTTGGATCAAAAACGTTTTATTCATTTGCGAAAAGCAATTGGTATGCTTTCTTTGAAATAAACTTCTTTTTGAAACCTTTGCTTAGGATAGGTTTTGTATTTGTTTTTGTTTTGTTCATTATCTATGTTTGTACATAGGACATTAATTGAGCATAGATCATAATTGACTTTAATTGCATCTTTTCGCACATTTAGAAATTTATTATGCTTTTGCCATCATAATATTTCACTGTTGCAATGATCATTTATGTTAATTAAATCATCTTCTAAAGTGATCAAAGTCAATTTCTCTCTCAATGATCTCTTGGTATAGTCATTATCTTATTTGACTGTTTAGTCGAGTATGAAATCGAGATCAATTTTTGGTTGAATACTTTATATCTTAAATAATTGATAGCCAATTGAGGGGGAGTCAAAGATAATGTAAAATGCTCAAAAGATGTGGAAAGAGTTACATCCCAATGAGGAGTGTGAAAACTACCACCACATGGAGGAAAGAGCTACCACCTCGGTCGTCCGAGTATTGTGTGCAGCTACCACATGTATACCAAGCATGGTTGTTCAAATTTTTGATTAAGTAAAATGCATGTTGAAATACTTGACTCTGTCAAATTTCAAGGTTGGTATAAGGTGGGATTTTAAAGAAAGATGCTCAAAGAGCCACTCTCTTCAACAGATTGTCTAGAAATATTATCTACTATATTTGGGATTTCAAACATCTATTGATCTTTGTATTTCATTTTCTTTACTGAATTGATGATTTGATAAAGGCATTACTCATAAGATCAAGTTAGATGTAATTGAAGGTGTTCAACTTTAAGGGATTTAATTTTTGTAAATTTTCGTTTCATTTTTGGATATTATTGATAGATTTGGCATAATCTAATTCTTGTTGTATGAAACGATGATTTTTGTTTAAAGTTGATACACATTTGTGCTTACAATCTTTTTCTGGTTTTTCTTGAATTTCTCTGAAATTTTCTAAAGAAAAAGTTGGGGCCGATCCGGATCGGGCAAGATGATCCGGATCCCGAACGCAGGAATTCTTCTGCGGGCTGACGATCCGGATTGTATCTGCCGATCCGGATCCCGAACGCAGTTTCTCACTGCGGGTAGCCGATCCGGATCGCAGTTATGAACTGATCCGGATCGCGGCTAGGTTTTATAAAGAACAAAAGGGTTTTTGATTTCTTTTACTCCAATCTTTTGTTCCAAAGTTTCCAGAGCCTCTCTCTCTAGATTTCATCCTTCCTGGAAGCTTTCAAACTCAAGTTCTTCAATTCCAAGTAAGTTTTATTGATCAAAATCTCGGTTTTTCACCGTTTTTCTCTTTTCCTCCTCAAACGCACGAATTTCTTGGATCAACTTTGTTTGTGGATGGTTTTTGATCAAATTTCTTTTGAAATAAGAACTCTGGGTAGATTAGTTTTGATTATATGCTAGGTATTCTCCTGATTAACGGATTTTTAGGCTTCGATTTCTAAAATTTCGGTTTTAGGGCATATAATAAGGATTTTCGAAAATCATGCAATTGATCTATTTTTAAAAGTCCTTTTGCAAAACTAATTTGATTCTTAGTCTCTCTACATGATTATGATTGTTTGGGTACAATTTTTCAATTTTTGAAAACTAAGAATTTTTGTGTTCTTGAGTTGGTTTTCACAGGACACCTTCTTAACTCAAGCACTTTGATCAATGGCACTTAGTTCAGTGAGTTTCTCTTGGTTAATCCTTCTCCTGGTTCAATGATGCACAAGTACATCTGTTAAAGGGAACCAGATGATTCAACTCAAAACAAGACGAAAGATGCAGAGGAAGACAGCTCAGACTATGATACTGAAGGATGGGATGAATTCTTCAAAGATGTTCAACAGAAGATTGATGAGCAAAACAGGAAATTTGTCAAAGGAAAAAGATTATGAAATCTGCCTCAACAACCAAACAATATACGAGACGGAAGACTGTCCAATGGAGTGAAAGTCAGCATAGTGGGCCTCTCACCAGAGCACGCTCACTCTCTGGAATTCTACAAACTGAATCTCCATGGGTTACGGGACGGATGCCCCATCTGCATCTACACAGCATCCATCACACTCGAAAGACAGGCTACAGACGCTGTTGTATTGGAATCGCTTCGCCAGGAACAACAAAGACTCTCTGCTGCACAAGACAGAATATCGAAAGAGCTTCAGCAGATCTCTTCTGAACACAAGAAGATCAAGAAGAAGTGTTCAACTATTTCGACAATGCTTAAAGGGATTTTGAGCAAGCTGAGTTGTACCAGCTCAGACTCCTCCGACTGAACTGCACCTTCCTTTTCTTTTTGTGCAGGATTTTGATTTTAGGATTTAGTTTTATACTATTTTAGCTTAGTTCTCAGGTTT
Source organism: Tillandsia leiboldiana (assembly GCA_029204045.2). Classification (NCBI taxonomy): domain Eukaryota; kingdom Viridiplantae; phylum Streptophyta; class Magnoliopsida; order Poales; family Bromeliaceae; genus Tillandsia; species Tillandsia leiboldiana. The sequence goes on from JAQNDB010001984.1 coordinate 38,435, forward strand.
TACGTTTTATTGGAACTTTTCACTCTCCTAACATTTCGTAGTCTTAACTACATTTTGGCTTTGTTTTGTGACAAAAAGGGGGAGAGAGTTTAGAGAACTTTGAACAATGTTGATTGAATGATGTGTTTGAACATCAAAGGTAAGTTGAAACACAAAGGTAAGTAGAACTTCAACTTTTGGTTTTTCCATTTGTTTGAATGCATGCCTCGACTAACTATTTGCTAACTATTTGGGCATGTAATATAACTAACAAGTTGATGTTCACTAACAAGTTTGTGACACTTGGTTTTTGATTGCATAGAAGATATGTTGGTTCTTAACTCTGATCAATTACATATCTATATATATTAAGTTTGTCACAAACATGTTCATGACATTTGGTTTTTACGTGCAAAGAAGATATGTTGGTGTTTTAACTATGATCTGTTTACATATCTGAATATAAATGTCATGGTAAGTATAAATGAGTTTAAACTTCATCTCTGTTTGTGGTTTTTGAATGATACAAAATTCTTGAGGTATCTAACGATTTCTTTTGTCAAGAATGATTTCTTTTTGCAGAGAGTACAGATGTCTAAGTCTAGAGTCTGTTTTAGGAGTTTAACTCATGTATTGTATTTTGGATCTCCATTGTAAATTTTTGTTGTATGGTGATAGCAACAAAAATATCTTTTTGAATTTTCTTTAGTGGATCTGTGTTTTGTCACGAAACCGCCAAAGGGGGAGATTGTTACGGAATTTGAGTTGGCGTAGTTTCGTGAAAGTTTCAAGTCTTGAAGATTGAAGGTGAAGAAAGTTGGATCATTTAACTCAATCTCAAGAAAGAAGAATTCAAAAGGATCAGGTATGTTTAACTAAAGAATTTGTGTGATCCGAATACTTCTTGTAGTGTAGAAACACTTGGAAGAATCTTTCATTGCATAAAAATCAAAAACTGGACTTGGGACATGTTCAGGATCCGGATCAGGTTGTTCGATCCGGATCCCGAAGGTGGTTCGTTCATACATCGTCGCAATCCGGATCGTAGTCTCTTGATCCGGATCCCGAACGTTGAGTTTACCATCTACCTTGAACGATCCGGATCTTGCTTCGCAATCCGGATCCCGAACGTTGATGTTTGGTGAACTGTATGAACGATCCGGATCGTAGTCACATGATCCGGATCCCGAACCTTCGTTTTTCTGGAATTGGCTGTTTCGTTATGACGATCCGGATCTCAGTTATCACGATCCGGATCGCCGTCCGTAAAAATCCAGAAATGGCAGGTTTTTGATTCTTATCTCCTTCCTAGGGTTTCTAACCTATAAATAGACCCTATGACTCTTTTCTAGGGTGAATCCACATAGCCGTCATTTTCATATATCATCTTATACGGCTATAGATCCACATATAGAGAAGAAAGGAAATCATTAGAGAATACTCTATGTTTCTTCATCTATATTGATTAGTTTGATTCTAGGTTTTCATACTCACATCTTGAGTTGAATCAAACTAATGAATACTTAGATGGTATTTCCGATCTATCTTTGATCTAAGTATTCGGCGGATCATCACCACCCAAAAACAACGATTTACCCCAAAATCGGCGCGTGGATTCGCGTGTCCTTGTGGATTCAAGGTTCAATCGCTCTCGTGGATTCGGAGCGAGGCACGTTCGTGGATTCGAAGGGTGCTATTGGGTGAAGACCGTGGATTCGGTCGGACGTCGTGGATTCGACGTTGGACGCCGTGGATTCGGCGTTGGGCGCAGATCGTGGATTCGAGAAGCGTCGGAGCGAGCGGAGAAGATCCTCTAGGAGCGTATGGAAAAGGTTGAGTCGTAAGTGTGTACGGTAAATCACCTTGTACGTGTTTTAATTCTAGTGGATTTCTGCCGTGTTATCGGTCCCGTGGTTTTTTACTCCGGTGATGGAGTTTTCCACGTAAAAATCTTGCGTGTTATTTTATTTCCGCATTGGGTTTTATCGCAACGATTTTTGGAGTGTTTATACGTTTACACCTATTCACCCCCCTCTAGGTGTTTCTTCCCCTATTTAGATCCGTATTATATACGACCCAACAGTTTATCCCGGGAAACTTTTTGGGCCCTTCCATCGACTCCGGATTTCGAGGAGTGATGGTATAATGACGTGAGGGATCTGAGGGGTGAGGGTTGAGTGATCGCCACACCGTTGATCCACGGTAATAAGGAAAACAAGTTTGCTCCCATCAATGCGGCCGGGTTTCCCAAAGATAAAGGTACACTTGTGATCCCACCGTTGATACACGTATGGTGTTGTCCAGACATTGATAGTTGAAGTACCTATACTCTGGTCGAAGGCTTTAGAGAAACAATTTCGGTGACACGAGTGGGGATACAATTCCATTAACTACAACTCTCCAGGAGTGTCCGTTGAAGCTTTGAGTTTTTAGTCCACCATCAGCCTACGAGTCATACTACACAACTGGTGGAGTGTTTTTTTGATTTGTACTTTTGACCAAAGTGTGGCATCAGCGTTTGATCTCCTTGGCAACAGTTTCAGCGTTCTGACCGACGGTTTGGTCCCCGTCAGGGTTTTCTTTATTAGTTGAGGGATCGTTGCACCCTTGGGTCCATTGGGGTTATGAAAGTCATGGTGAGTGACCAACTGTGGCTGAATTGACATGTCTCTGAGCATCCCCTCTTGAGGAGCCCTTTTTGATTTGCCTGAGTTGATAGCGTCACGTCGGGGGTTTTGGTATCGGGTTAACCGATGAAACCCCAGCATTATTTTATTCCTTTTCTTTATTGAAGTGTGATTTGATAATATTACTGTTGAGGTTGGAATGATGTGTTTTTTGGGTTTGCACTAGTGTTATTTCCGTTTCTTTACCGAATTTATTGGATTAGGTATTCATACGTTCAGTTAGTGTGAATGTGTTTTTCCTCGCCCTGTGATTTACTTGCCCCTTGAGAATTGTGATTGTTGAGTGCTAGGGACCCCGTGTGCAATTTCTGGCTCGAGAGATAGGAGAATTGCCACATCGCCATGCCGTATTGTTGTTGTTGTTGAGAGTAATCACGGGAGGCGAGTGGTGCGTTTTTCTGGAGCTGGAGGCTGTATTGCTGGATAACTACCCGTGGTATTTTCTTTGCTCCTGATGGACTTGATCTAGTTTCGAGATGGAAACTTCTTTTAGTGGGAAGTGTGAGGTCCCGGAAGCCCCCGCGTAGGGGTTGCTGGTTATTGGGCAGCTTTTGGTGGCTGTGTGGAGTTTTTTGTGCGCATTGGCGTGCCCGAGATGTAATTTGTGTGGAAATTTGGGTTTGGTAGTGCATCACTGGAGTCCTGCGTGGTGTTCGGTAGTGGTTTGCGCGCATTTGGAC
>JAQNDB010001985.1:0-41738 GCA_029204045.2 Tillandsia leiboldiana
GGAAAACCTTCCACGAACGTCCTATAATAGCCCGCGAGTTCGATAAAGCTTGAACCTCGGGACATTGGTTGGTGGGGCCAATCCTTCACTGCTTCAATTCTTGGGACAACAGACAACACGTGCCTCAGAAATCACATGTCTAGAATGCCACTTCCCGGACGCCAACATTCGCCTTTCTTCAACTTCGCGAACAGCCCCGCTCCCGAAGTACTTGTAAAACCTACGTAGGGTGTCCTCATGCTCGTTGTCACTTCGAGAGTAGACTAAAATGTCGTCAATGAAGACGACAACAAATCGGTCAAGGAAAGGCTGTGAAAATGCGGTCATAAATCCATGAATGCCGCCGGAGCATTAGTCAACCAGAACGGTATTACAGTGAATTCGTAGTGTCCATACCGCATTCTAAAAGCCGTTTTGTGCCACATCCTCCGGCTTAATCTTTAATTGGTGGTATCCCTATTGAAGGTCGATTTCGAAAATACTCGGGAACCTTGCAACTGGTTGCTCAAATCGTCGATCCGCGACAATGGATATCGGTCCGTGATCGTCAATTTGTTGAGCTCCCGATAGTCCACACTAGCCGAAATGACCCGTCCTTCTTCCTCACAAACAGGACTGGAGCTCCCAAGGAGATACGCTGGGTCTGATGGAACCCTTGTCCAGCAGGTCTTGCAATTTAGCCTTAGCTCCTTCAACCTCCGCCGCCCTATTTGCTTGACTTAGAGGGCGAAAACCAATCCTTACTCCCAACTATTCCATCACGCCACTCGCGCTCATCAACCACGAGTTCTCGGCCAACCCGTTTATTTCAGACTATTGACAGGTCCACAGACCATGGTCCAATGCAGGCCTATAGCCCAACCTTCCACTCGATATCACATATCGTCTGTAACTAGCATGCAGACCCAATCATCATGCGGTCAGATCGTCGTTTAGGACTACCGCACTAACACTCCCACTAGGAGTAACAGTATCTCAATCATCACCAGCCCTATGGCCTGGTCGCGTCTACACTCTCAGTGTACTAATAGCCTCGAGGCTCACACGTGGCACTCTACGTTCCCGAGTCATCACTCGGACTACCGCCCCGACCAAAAATCTATTATGCCCCGCCCTCAGGTCTCGGGCCACTGTCTCTCACAGCCGACTGCGCCTGCCCACATGGCTACAGGCTCCACAGTCTTCATATATGGTCCAGGCACGGATCGTCCCTCAACGAACCCACTAAGCGTCGCCACGTGACTACTATTCTTCACCGAGCAAAACCTACTCGCTAGTCGTCAATCTACGACACAAACTCTCTATCGACTCCTATCACACTTAGCAAACGCTAAGGTGCCACTTAACCAGCTCTTTCTGGCTAAAGGGTACCTGTGCTCCATGAGCACCCACAAGATTGTGCGTCTTACGCCTCTATGTCAACTCGTAGAATCCACGGTGTTAAGCGATTTGCTTAAGCACACCCATGGTACCTGTGCACTTCCCCCCAACTGGGTGGAGGCACCACAATAATAGTTCTCCAATTTTGGCAACTAACACGCGAACCCTTCGGTGGCAACCCTTGCCGTTATACCGATCCATCGGACCAGCACCACAAGACTCCCGCTCTATCGAGAGGTTCTCACATCTTGAAGCCTACCCTGGGCCTCACCAACGCACTATGCGGCAATTCAGTCACATCGACACGTCACATGGTCTCTACTATCACCAAGAGCGAACTTTCACCACCAAGTCCATAAAACTTTCTTGCCCTAAACCTTAGGACATTCAACATGGCTCTCGCAATCTAACGATCGCCAACGTCTCGTGAGTCGGTCTTTCACCGAGTCACCTTCGGACCTCATCAGTCACACTTTGCCCAATTTGGCCAAAGTACAAACTAAAGCACCAAATTTCAACTCGCTTCACTCGAGCCTGAGCGCTCCAAGGGCTCAATTTGCGTCGACGCGGATCCTATTCTTCATCGATCACTCGATGCCATTGCTATTCCCTAAGCAACAACACCACAACGAAACGATTAGCCCAAATTTGATAATTTGGACAATGCGCAAGCTAGATACCAAACAAAAGGGCTCGTCGACCCAATCATGCGAAAGTACATAAGGGCACTCCCTTTCACCCCTGACCTTACGTTGTCGGCCGCCAACGTAATAGTCCAAAGAATGAAAGCTCATTACCCTCGATCCATTCCCAATGTCCTTCTTGGGAATCGTAAAACCCAATCATATACTTTCGCCAAAAGATCCACACACTCTCTCGTGCCTAAACCCTAGAGTCTTCCTAAGGTTTGCTAACCACCTAGAACTATTCCTAGGCTCTGATACCACTCTTATCTGTCACGCCCCGAGACCGTCAATTTGAACAGTTCGGGCGCGCCAACAGACCCGCCAATCGGGCATGACCTTTCAAGACCCGAAAGGAACGGTTTATTCCAACAATTCTAATTCAATATAGCGGAAGAGTAAGCAACCAGAGGAGAGATCTATGAATTTAAACTTCCAATCATTCAAACAAATAGTTAGAAGAAATGAAAGTACATCACTTGAGCGAAAACAAATACTTTTGTTTATAATACAACTCTCTTTTAACATGCAACTACAATACAAATTACATCCATATTTTTTTTTTCTTTTCCAACATGAAACTTGAACATTTAAAGATTACATTGTTGCTCACATACAAAAGTTCGCTCAAGAAATAAAACTCCAAAATGGTACTGGCGACTCTAGACTGCTAGGTCGCTACTCTGCTGGGCTCTTGCCCCTGTCGCGTGCCTCGCTCGATGTACCTGGACCTGTGGGGATGTCACCCAAAGGGTGTGAGAACTACAACGAAGTTCCCAGTGGGTTCAACCACCGAGAGAAAATGCCCTGCACCGCTTAGTCTAATGGAAGCAATATAATAGAGAATGAATACAGTAATAAAAGCTGTAAATCTTAGCTAGCATGCTTAACACTTTTACCTTTACCATGACATATCTTTATGTCGTTGTAGGATACCATTCTAACCAAACACTTACTTGACCAACCACTTTCTTTACTTTTCTTTGTGTTTTAATTAAAGTTGCTAACCCTCGGAGAATCTTGCCCAACGGGCCCTAGCCCGGCAGACATGCTGCCATAAGACAAGTCCTCTAAGGTTGCCGATAACACCCGCAAGTGTTACCCCGTCCTACGGGAGAAACGTCCCGAACGGGTCTCTACCCGGGAGAGGGACACTGCCTGCTACTCCAACATGGGCCGCGTTTCACCCCCGTAGGTACGCCCATTTTATTATCTCTTTTATTGCTTTTGCACTTAGCCTCTTTTCACTTTAGGCCTTTGCCTTTCTCTTTGCTCTTTAGCACTCAGCTTCCTTTTCATTCGAGCTCGTAGCTCACATTGCCTCTTGGCCATTTTCTTTCTTTTCAATTAAGCTTTTAGCTTATCTTTTCATGTACTCAATACCTTTACCCTAGGTCCATGCCTCAAGGTAACAGAAGTCCCTTGGACTTAGTCTTTCTTTACTTTTATTATACTCAAGTTGAAGTTAAAGTGTAGGTGTATTAACCCAATTCCCTATGACGATTCTAGGGATTTCATTCACTTTGGATTTTAACCTCAACTATACTATGATTCCCTTAGAGACATAACTCTAAATTAAGCCCTACTTCCATGTACTCACATAATTGACTCAAGCAAAATGCCACTCGTGAAATCCTATAGTGAATGCCACACATTAGAGCCTAATATAAGTTTTCTCCTAAGTCGAGATTTCCACATGCCATAATTCACTTCTACATAAGCATGAAAATACAATCCTAGCCACTCTATTAACATGCTTCTAAGGAAAAGCAAAAGATAAGGGGAGAGGTCACCCTCGCTCGATAGAATCCCCCACCTTTAGTCGCTTTTGCAAGGATAAGATGGGTTGACCTTCTATTCTCCAAGAAATCCCTAAATTCATAATGAAACCAATTAGGAATCACTTTCATACTCTTTTTTTTTTTTTTTTTTAATTCCACACAACTATAAAAGAGAATCCTAGGTTTACTCTTTATTTCTTTCTATGGGTTCATTTTGACCAATAAGGAAAGAAAGTTGCAAAATTCCCTTATTAGCATACTCTTGTAATAGGGATATTTTGGTCTCTTTAATATTTTAATCTTTAAAAGAAAATCCTAAATATGATGTAACCATGAAGGAAATTATCTCATTGTCATTTTAATTCCACAAGAGTTCAAAAACTAGAACCCTAGAATTTTAACCTTACCTCTTTGGGTATTCTTTTGACCAAAAGAGAAGCAATAAAAGCTAATGTTTCACTTTGCTTTTAAAAGAGACCAAAAGTTGCCCTCTTGATCTTCAAGACTTTCCCTATAATGAAAAGGGAAATCATGAAGCAATTTCTTCCCATGATTCTCTAACTCCATAAAATTATAGAACTAAAACCCTTTTTAAAACATAAAAGGGAGAATTCCTTAATTGACTCTCTTTTTGGATCAATTTGAAGGGAATAGGAAAGAAAGTCCCATTCTTGTCACGTTTGCCAAAGAGAAATTTTGATCTCTTGGTCTCCAAGGTTTTCCTAAAAGAGAAGCAAGTCTTGAAGCAATGACTCTTATGATCTAATATTTCCATAAAAATTTAACTAGAAACCCCTTTGACAACTTAAAGGGAAAAACCCCTATTTGGTCAATTTCCCCATCAAAAGGCTAAATTTTTATCGGTTCATAAAAATGGGAGGAGAATAATCATCTCATGGCATGTTGCCAAAAAGAAACTTGCACAACACGATCCGGGGTCAAAATGCTCTCAAAAATTTGAGAAAAGCTCAATTTGAGCTATTTCCCCCAATTTGCCGATTTTGCTTTTGGCAAAAATCGAGAGTTGCATTTTTCTCATTGGAGAAAAGAGAAGAGAAGAAGTTTCTATCTTTCTTCTTTTCTTCTTTTCTTTTCTTTCTTTTTCCTTCTCTTTTCTTCTTCTCTTTTCTTCTTCTCTTCCTTTCTTTCCATTCTTTCTTTCTTTTTTTTTTTTTGTGAGGATGCCCTGCTGCTGGGCATCAAGGCAAGCAGCAGCAGCTTAGGCTGCTACTGCCGAGTCAGCTGGCAGCAGCAGCCTCAACTGCTGCTGCGCATGGCAGCAGCAGCATGAGCTGCTGCTGCCGAGCCAGCTGGCAGCAGCAGCCTCAGCTGCTGCTGCGCATGGCAGCAGCAGCATGAGCTGCTGCTGCCGAGCCTGCTGGCAGCAGCAGCCTCAGCTGCTGCTGCCCTGGGCAGCAGCAGCATAAGCTGCTGCGGAAGGCAGAGAGAGAGAGAGAGAGAGAGAGAGAGAGAGAGAGAAGGTAGAGAGAGAGAGAGAGGGAGAATACCTTCTTTCTCCTTCTTCTTCTTTTTCTTCTTCTTTTTTTTCTTCTTCTCTTTCTCTTCTTCTTCTCCCCCTTTTTTTTTCTTTCGTTTCCTGCTCACAGAGGAAGAGGGAGAGGGAGTGAGTGTGAGAGGGAGAGAGAGAGCATTTATTTCCTGCAGTGGTGGTTGGGAAAAGGAATTTACTGGTTTGCCCCTCACTTTCAAAAATATCCCAAAACTGCCCCTTTTTCCTGCAGTTTTTTTTTCTGCAGTGAGCAATTTCGGATAGCCCTCTTTCACCACGTTTTCCCGTTAACTGAGAAATCAAAATTGTAATTTTTCTTCGCCACTTTAATCTACAAATTTTTATTAAACTTCCCACGATTTTGTTTAAATTTTTGGACTACTCTAAGCCCTCGAAAGAGAGCTCCGAAAAAGCTTCGCGATCAACTTCACTGTCCAAAAACTGCAGTTTCAGAATTCACGAAGCATTTTTCTTCGCTTCGTTCTCCAATTTTTTCCTTAATCGCTCACCTAGGTTTTTCACCTCTTTTAATCAGAAAACTTTTGTGAGACACCCCACGATTTCTTTTAAATTTTTTGACTATTCTAAGTCTCCGAAACAGGGCTCCGAAAATGCTTCGTGATCACAAATTTCAGAAACTCCAGAATTTTGCCAAGTCCTCGGGGTTCAAGTCACTTTTCGACCCGATGCCCTTCGCGTCAGCCCGAAATGCACCGAACTCGACTGTAATCATATTTAAAACATGCTACAAGTCTTCTCGCCGAATTTCGCCATTTTGCGAACTCGGCGAACTCGGGTCCAAATTTTGCAAACTTGAGGCTTCGCTTTTCCAACCACAACTCACTTTTCGACTCAACGGCTTTTGCGTTGATTCGAAACGCTTCTAACCCACTTGTAATCACATTTGAAATGTGTTACAAGTATTTTTACCGAGTTTTGCTATTTCGCAGAAATCGGTGCACTACATATAGTCCTTCAGACCCTCCGGGATCGGAAACTCTATGCCAAACTCAAAAAGTGTGAGTTTTGGCTCCGCGAGGTGGATTTTTTGGGGCACATCGTTTCGGCGTCTGGGATTGCAGTAGTGTCACGCCCCCGGGGGTTTTTGAGTCTATCAAAGCGGAAAATTACGTGTATTATTTTTTTTCTTAACAAAGTAACTTAATCCTCATCCCCGGTGCGTGCCAGACCGCCACATACACAAATTCTCTCTGCCCACGGACAGAGTCTCCTTTGTATATGCACGGCGTCTCATTTACAACATGCGTTTCCTTTACAACATCATACATCAACCATCAACCATACAATAGACATACCTCGTCAAACAGAGTACAGTAATTTAACTAATGTTTTAAAAGACCGGTGTCCACTCGACACCTTGTTATTTTTTTTTTTTCAAGCGAGTTATTAAAGCGGCATCAACGTTTAGAAAGGATAAAACCAGCGGTTGCAAAACCCGTGCCCACACGGCACTTCGTTTTGAGAAAACATTTTCGAAATCATTTGGTTTATCATGAAAACGTGCCGCGTATGAAAACATCACTAAAAGTATCAAAGTATAAAAGTACACCTCATCCACAGCGCTAACTAATACATGTCCACGACTAATATGATCCACAAGCAAATTAACTATTTAAAGTATAAGGAAAATGAGATAAAAACCAAGTATCCTGACTACGGTCCTCGCGACGCTGTCTCATCGCCATCCCGGCTAACGCACCTAGTAATACCTGTCACGGAGTGGGTAAAGTCAGTGACAAACAAAGTAGATGTCTAAATATCAATAAGGAATAAGGAGCAAACCGATTACACCGGAACCTTTCGCTAAAACCCTGTACATAATTAAGCTGGGCACCAACCCCAGATTTATCAATTAAGTTGGGCACCAACCCCAGAGTACCTGTCGGAGAGACTAAACTCTCCCCTCGTGCGCAAACACCTTTTTAATGCTTTTAACCTCTTCACGGTGCTGGTGTGCTATTTTCAGCAGGCGCGAAGAGGTCCTCACGGCTCCCACCCCTTTGTGAGGCACACGGGTCAAAAAGACCACTTCTCCGGAAAAGTACACCCATGCGGAGGCCAATCCGCCTGTGTACGTGCAGCATCCGAAAACGGATTTGCCGAGATCGGCGTGTAGTGAGCACCGCGACCGCAGGCGCTTCAATTGTTAGATAAAATACAATTATGCGAAAGGTTAAACTGTCCATCTACTTTGTTAGACAAATTCAGAGCATTTTAATGATGATAGATGCACTTACTGCACTTGTTGCACTTATAGCAACCGTACCCACCTAGTTGAAGAGAAATCGGAACACCTGAATCCTTCGCGCACCCCCGCTGCGCACCTGGACCTAAAGAAAGTCCGCAAGGATAACTATAGTCAAAAACGTGTACTAACATCCCAAAACAAAAGACCCAATTTACTCTTTTCGACGGAAAAGTCCAACACCGTCCGGGTTGACGAAAACCGGAATCCAGCGCCGCCGTCGCCTTCCGCCGGAGCCCCGCGCGGTTCGGAACCGCGCGGCGTGTCTCCGCGGGCGGCGCCCACGCGGCGCGGCGCCTCGCGCGGGTGCTGCCCGTGCGGCGGCCGCGCGTGGGGTTGCCCGCGCGGCGCCCGCGTGGGTGCCCCGCGCGGTTGCGGGTCCGCGTGGGTGCCGCCCGCGCGATAGCCGCGCGGTGCCCGCGCGGTTGCGGGTCCGCGCGGGTGCCGCCCGCGAGGTGGCCGCGCGGCGCCCGAGCGGGTACGACCCGCGCGGAGCCCACGCGGTGCCCACGAGGTGGCCGCCCGCGAGGTGGCCGTCCGCGATTCTCCTCCGCGCGATGCCCTAGCGGCACCGCGCGCCTCCGCCGTCCGTTCCGTGCCCTAGCATGACGACGATGACGGCGACGGCGACGGATACGACGGAGAAACCCAAGAACTCAAACAAAAAGGACGACGGAAAAATCCCAAATAATTTATAACAATTATTTTACTAACCGAAGATCGACGGGAAGGTTGTCCGGTCGCGTTCTTGCCTTCGGTTCGATGTCCGGGGAGATCGGGCTCTTCTCTTTCTCCTTTCCCTTTCTTCCGGCTATGGTTCCGTCTTTTCCTTTTTCTCTTTCTTTCTCTCCTCACCGGTTAGGGTTTTATTTTTCTTTTCTTTTCTTTCCGATAATCGGGATCCCTTATATAGCTCGTATTATATCTTTAATTAATTTCCTCTTTAATTCGTACGTAAGAAAATTCTATTTTCCGTCATCGGATAACTAATTAATTAATTAATTATCCCCTACGAGATAACCCACCTTATCTCCAACGGGTGCAAGATATTTTGCACGGATTCCGATGCATGACTAATCACCGCATCACTAAGAATTCCGTTCCGGGAGATCCCGACATCGGATTTCAGATCCGATCGCACCGTCGGCCATCATTTTCCGCGCTCTATCGCAGAACAATACCAGCACCACACACTGGCCAACTCTTAAGAATTGAATAACTTTATTTCACTTAAAGGCTTAAATAATTACATGTGAGTCAAAAATACCCCTAAGGGCCGGATCACTACAAGTAGACCCGAGGAAGATAGACTCCGTAACGAACTGGCCCCGACCGACAACAGTAACAGAGGTACGAAGCTTCCTGGGGCTTGCAGGGTATTACCGGCGCTTCGTGGAAGGCTTCTCCAAAATAGCTACCCCCTTGACTCGCCTGACCCGAAAAGGGGAGAAGTTTATCTGGACGGACCAATGCCAGAAGAGTTTTGAAGAACTCAAGGACAGATTGACGCGGGCCCCGGTTCTCGCCTTACCGGAACCTAGGGAAGACTATGAGGTTTATTGCGATGCATCGCGAAACGGCCTCGGAGGTGTGCTTATGCAACGGGGTAAGGTCATAGCCTATGCATCAAGACAACTAAAGGAGTACGAGAGAAATTATCCTGTGCACGACTTGGAGCTGGCGGCAGTCGTGTTTGTCCTCAAGTTGTGGAGACATTACTTGTACGGGACACACTGCGATGTGTATTCCGATCATCAGAGTCTCAAGTATCTCTTCACCCAGAAGGAGCTAAACTTGCGGCAAAGGCGGTGGCTCGAGCTACTGAAAGATTATGACTTGTCGATCCACTACCACCCGGGAAAGGCAAATGTGGTGGCCGACGCCTTGAGCCGCAAGGGGCAGACAGAAGGAGCAGGGGTAAGTGCTATTACCCAGCAGGACCGCCTGATTGCACAATTTTCGCAATTGAGGCTAGAGGTGGTGCCAGCGGGTACGGTCGCACGACTCACGACCCTAGTGGTCAGACCCCCCCTGCTAGACAGGATCTTGGAAGGACAATCGAAAGATACCCAGTTACGACTTGTGCGAGACAAAGTACTCTCAGACCAATGGGGCGATTTCACAATAAGCTCTGATGGCACAATAAGATTCCGAGGACGAATCTGCGTGCCGGACCTACCAGAACTCAAAGAGGAGATTCTGAGGGAAGCGCATACTGCTCCCTACGCAGTGCACCCCGGGGGAACGAAGATGTACAAAGATGTAAAGCAAACCTTATGGTGGCCTAAACTGAAGGGAGACGTGACCCGATTCGTGGCACACTGCCTGGTGTGCCAACAAGTAAAGGCCGAACATCAACGCCCAGCAGGGAAGTTACAACCGCTGCCGGTGCCGAAATGGAAGTGGGAGAAGATTACGATGGATTTTGTGACCGGCTTTCCGAGATCGCCACAAGGACATGATGCGATATGGGTCATAGTGGATCGTCTGGCGAAATCGGCCCACTTCCTGCCTATACATACGACGTGGACTCGGGAACGACTGGCGCAAACATACATTAATGAGATAGTGAGGTTGCATGGAATACCGGCGTCCATTACGTCGGACAGAGACACGCGATTTGTGTCGAACTTTTGGCAGAGCCTGCAACGAGCAATGGGTACCAAACTGCACTTCAGCACGGCTTTTCACCCGCAAACTGACGGACAATCGGAGCGGGTGATCCAAATCCTCGAAGACATGCTCCAAGCATGTGTACTTGACTTCGGCGAAGGGTGGTCTCGATACCTACCCCTTGTGGAATTCGCCTACAATAGCAGTTATCAAGCCAGCATTCAAATGGCGCCATACGAGGCTCTGTATGGGCGCTGCTGTCGCTCTCCAATATGCTGGGACGACTTGGGAGAGCGCAAGTTTTTGGGCCCGGATCTAGTGGAGGAGACCGAGGCAAAGGTGCGTCTGATCAAACAACGGCTGCTGACCGCCCAGAGCAGACAGAAAAGTTACGCGGACCATAGACGACGGGATTTGGAATTCATGGTGGGTGAGCACGCGTTGCTCCGAGTTTCGCCTTCAAAGGGGACCCGACGTTTCGGACTGAGGGGAAAGTTAAGTCCGAGGTACGTGGGACCGTTCGAGATCCTAGAACGTGTGGGCCCGGTGGCGTACCGGTTGGCCCTGCCGCCGAACCTCGACCAAGTCCACAACGTGTTTCACGTTTCAATGCTCCGGAAGTACCTCCCCGACCCCTCTCACGCCCTAGATGTATCCACTATCAAGTTACAAGAGGACTTAAGCGTCGAGGAGACGCCGGTGCGGATCTTGGCACGAGAAGATAAGAAACTGCGCAATCGGACCATCCCCTATGTAAAGGTCCAGCGGAGCAACCACGAGGAACGCGAAGCGACGTAGGAACTGGAATCAAAAATGAAGGAATGTTTTCCAGAGTTGTTTAGCGAGAGTTGTAGTTAAGTTTCGAGGACGAAACTTCTTATAAAGTGTGAGTGGTGTAATGACACGACTTTTTAGTAATTTTTACCCTCCGGCTAATAAAGTGTTTCTTTTAGTGAATTTAAACTATCGGGTTTCTGTAAGTCGGTCGGTGGGTTGTATGAGTATTTTTTTGTGAAAGAGCATGAAAAACGAAGACCGACGGAGCAATCGGATCTGAAATCCGACGTAGGGACCTCCCGAACAGGGTTTCTACAGTTGCGGTGACTTAACGTGCATCGAAATCCGTGCAAAATATCCTGCACGTTTTATGAGGATAGGTGGGCTTATCTTGTAGAATTAATTAATTAAGGAATTAATTAGTCGATGACAGATATTAAAAGGTGGGAATTAGTTATACGTACGAAAAAGAAAATAATCCCACTTTTCGCAAAAGAGAAACCCTAGCCGGAGAGAACGAGGGAGAAAAAGGAAGAAAAAAGTGGAACCCCAGCCGGAGGAGGAAAAAGAAAGGAAGAGGAAGAAGACGGAGGAATCCAATCACCCCGAACAACGTACCAAAATTAGAAGAGCGATCGGCCGACTTTCCCGTCGGTGTTTTCGGTAAGTAGATTTCGTTTTGTCGCATTATTGGGGTTTTTCGTGTCTTTTTCGTTGTCTCCATCGCCATCCCCTCCACCGTCATCGCCGCCGGCCCCACCGCCGCCGCCGCATGATCTAGGGCACGGCGCGGGCGGGCGGACGACGCGCGGTGCCGCTAGGGCACCGCGCGGGCGGGCAGCACCGCACGGGCACCGCCCCGGGCACGCACCGCGCTGCCTTGCACCGCGCGGGGTGCCCGCGGGCGGGTGTGTGCCGCGCGGGGCGCCAGCAGGCGGGGAGCGCCGCCCCCGGGCGCGCAGCCGCGCGGCCTTGCGCCGCGCGGGGCGCCCGTGGGCGAGCAGCGCCGCACGGGCGCCACGCGGGCACCGCCCCCGGGCACGCACCGCACGGCCTTGCGCCGCGCGGGGTGCCCGCGGGCGGGCGTGTGCCGCGCGGGCGCCGCCCCTGGGCGCGCAGCCGCGCGGCCTTGCGCCGCGCGGGGCGCCCGCGGGCGGGCAGCGCCGCACGGCGCAAGGCCGCGCGGCTGCGCGCCCGGGCACTCACCGCGCGGCCTTGCGCCGCGCGGGGTGCCCGCGGGTGGGTATGTGCCGCGCGGGCGCCGCACGGGCGCCACCGCAAGCGCGTGCCGCGCGGCATTGTGCCGCGCGTGGCACCCTGTCACGCCCCGGGAGGTTTTAGTATAAGCGGAAAAATGTGTATTATATCTTTTTTTTCTTTTTCTTCACACGTGAAGATCAACCTCGCCCCCGGTGCATGACAGACCGCCACATATACAAATTCACTCTGCAATCGGACAGAGTCTCCTTTGTATATGCACGGCGTCCCATTTACAATATCAACCATCAACCATACAGTCGTCATCATACATAGTGCGGAAGAAATAATTGCCTACGGTTTTGCAAACGGTGTCCACCCGACACCCAATTTTTAAAATAGTTACACATTCAAACAAGAGAGCGACGACATCGTTTAGAAAGGATAAATCCAGAGGTTTACAAAATCTGTTCTGACACGGCACTCTGCTTTTGAAAACATTTTCGCAATCACTCTTATGATTATAAAAACATGCCGTGCCCAAGATCACGAAAGTATGTCTGAACCGTAATAGTGCATCCAATCCACAGTGCTAACAATAACTAAAATGATCCACAGATGCAAATTAAGCTAAGAATAGTTAAGAAAGGGTTGAGATAATTCCAAGGAACCAGGAGTGGAAAGCCTCCTACGACTACGGTCCTCTCGACGCAGTCTCATCACCGTCCCGACTAATGTCCCTAGTCAAACCAGTCACGGAGTGGGTAAAGTCAGTGACAAACAAAGTAGATGTCTTACCAATTAACGTTGAATTAAAAACAAACCGATTATACCGGAACCTTTCGCTAAAAAAAACCCTGTTACAAAAATAAGCTGGGCCCCAACCCCAGAGTACCTGTCGGAGAGACGGAAGTCTCCCCTCGTGCACAGTCACAATACCCCTTCGATGTTTTTAACCCCTTCACGGTGCTAGTGCGGCGCCCTTAGCAAGCGTGAAGAGGTCCTCACCCCATACACGTGAGGCACACGGGTCACTCGGACCACTTCTCCGGAAAAGTACACCCATGCGGAGGCCAATCCGCCTATGTATGTGCAACATCCAAAACTGAAATTGCCGGTGTCGGCGTGTGATAAGCCCCTCGACCGCAGCCGCCACAATTATTAATAAAAAGTATTAAGCCCCGCGACCGCAGCTGCCACAGTTATTAATAATAAATATTCATGCGAAGGTATAAAAGTCCATCTACTTTATTAGACAAATTAACGAGCCTTTTACGATGATATGGTGCACTTACTGCACTCGTTGCACTTATAGCAAGGGTACCCACCTGGTTGCGAGCGGATCGGAGCACCCGGATCTTTCGCACACTCCCGTTGCGTATCTGGACCTAAGAAGGGTCCATAAGGGTAACCAAAATCAGAACCACGCATTAACTCTACAAAACGAAAGCCCGACATTACCCGTCCGACGGAAACCTAAAGAAACCGTCAAACCCGTCGGTCGACGGATTTCCCCCCGCGAAGCCCACCAAAACCATGCGGCGATCCTCCGCGGGCGGCGCCCGCGCGGGTGTGATCCGCGCGGTGCCCGCGTGGTGCCCGCGCGGGTGTGGTGCCCGCGCGGCGCCCATACGGGTGCGGTGCCCGCATGGTGCCCGCGCGGCGCCCATGCGGGTGCGGTGCCCGCATGGTGCCCACGCGGGTGTGATCCGCACGGTGCCCGCGCGGTACCTGCATGGTGCCCGCGCGGGTGCGGTGCCCGCGCGGCTCCCGTTGTTGCCGCCCGCGCGATGCCCTAGCGGCATCGCGCGTCTCCGCCGCCCGTGCCGTGCCCTAACTTGCGCAACGACGGCGGCGGTGATGGATACGATGATGACGACCGAAACCCTAAACAAGAACTTAAAAGAAGACCCCGAAAAACCACAATGAGGATTGCACTCACCGAATTAATCCACGGGGGAGACATCCGGTCGCGCTCTTGTCTCCGGTTCGTTGTTCGGGGTGATCGGACTCCTTCATTTCCTCCCTTTTCTCCTTTCTTTCCTTCGGCTAGGGTTCCGTATTTTTCTTTTCTTTCTCTTTCGCGTTCTTTCTTTTTGGCTAGGGTTTCTCTTTTTTTTTTTCTTTGTACGTATTAATTTATCCCCTTTTAAATCCTAGTCGCCGATTAATTAATTTCCCCATTTTAATTAATCATAGGAGATAAAAACCCCAAATTTAATTGTACGTAACCGATTAATTAATTTCCTTAATTAATTAATCACAGGAATATCCAGATTCCCCTAACAAACTTGCCAGATATTTTACGCGGATTTCGATGCACGACTTAAGTCATCGCGATCTTAAAAACCCCATTCCGGGAGATCCGTACATCGGATTCCCGATCCGATCACGCCATCGGTCTTCGTTTTCCGGGCCCTTCGACGGAAAAATACCTGCACCACACACCGACCGAGTTTCAAACGTTAAATAATTTTATTCACTTAAGGGCATAAATAAGTAACATGTGAGTCACAATCAGTCGTAAAAGCCGAATCTCTACACACCCGCGGGGTAGGCGGGCGCCGCACGGGCGCCGCCCGCGGATGCGCACCGCGCGGTTTCGGGACGCGCGGGGCATCCTCGAGCGGCAGCGTCCGCGCGGGGCTCCGTTAGGTGTCATAGGAGCGTTGTGTTTGGGTTTTTCATCGCGGGGTTAGTTTTGGGGACTTCTTTAGGTCCAGCTGTGCAGTGGGAGTGTGTTAAAAGATCCAAGTGCTCCGATCTTCCCGCAACCAGGTGGGTACCCTTGCAATAAGAGCAACGAGTGCAATAAGTGCACCATATCATCGTAAAAGACTTAATAATCTGTCTAATAAAGTAGATGAACTGTTAAACCTTTCGCATGAATTCAGATTGATCAGGTGCGTTTAACTAAATAATTTTGGCGATCCGAATACATTTGTGTAGTTTAGAAACACTTGGATAAGTTTTCTTTGCTTAAAAATAAAAAACTGGACAAATTAGATGTTCAGAGTCCGGATCAGAATTCCAGTCCTGAACCAGTCCGGATCAGAATTCCAGTCCGGACCCCGAACTATTTTTTCAGGAAAATTGTTGAAAAAAAGACGACAGTCCTGAACCAATCCGGATCAGAATTCCAGTCCGGACTGAAATCCACGGTCCGGACCCCGAACCTTGTTTTTTCAGGAATTGCTGAAAAAAGACGACAGTCCTAAACCAGTCCGGACGGTCGTGCGGGAAAAATTCTGTTAAGTCAGTTTTTGATGCTTATCTCTTTCCAAAGGTTTCTAACCTATAAATAGACACTTAGGGTTTCTCAAGAACTACCGATTAATTAATAAAACACTTGAGAGTAACCCTAGAGGCTAGGTTTTTTATCGTTCTTCTTTTAGCCGCTTTTAGGTCAATTCGACGGTTCTTCCAAGATCTATCTTTTGCCGAATTGATCTAGTCTTTGCTTAGAGATTCCTTCTACGATTCTTCAATGATAATCTAAGCAAAGGATCACCATCGAAGCCAATATTTCTATCGGCAAAGTTTGCGTCGTGGATTCGACGTAGCATCGTGGATTCGGTGTGTTGAAGGCATTTCGTGGATTCGAAACGTGTGCTCGTGGATTCGAGTGGCGTTCGTCGATTTGAACGTGTGTAGTGGACGTGCAATCGGTGAGCGCAAGATCTGAAGAAGTTGAAGGAGGGGTTTGAGTCCGTGGAGTCGGTAATCACCTTGTTATTCTTCTATTCTTAGTGGATTGTTATTGCGTGTTGGTCCCGTGGTTTTTCTCCTGGATTGGAGTTTCCACGTATATCTCGGTGTGTTATTTTTATTTTTCACATTGGTTTTTATTTTGCACAGAGATTGGTTTTATAAGTATTACACCTATTCACCCCCCCTCTAGTTGTTTGATAGTACCTATTTAGATCTTTGGGGATCCAAAAACCTACAAGTGCTATCAGAGAGGGTTTTAGGTTTATCTATCATGTCGGGTGAAAGTGGTAATATTTATAGACCTCCTCTTTTTGATGGGACTAATTATGCTTATTGGAAAGTGCGGATAAGAGCTTTTCTCATCACAATTGATGAGCGGGTATGGCAATCCGTGGAATACGGTTGGGTGCATCCTGTTGAGGAAGTAGGAAATTCTACTACCCCAAAACCTCGCTCTAGATGGTCCAAAGAGGAAATCGAAAGATCTTCTTACAATGGGAAAGGTATGAACGCTTTATTTAATTCTCTTTCCTCGACTGAGTTCACACGAATTTCCGCGTGTGAAACTGCAAAGGAGATTTGGGATATTCTCAAAATTACACATGAGGGTACTAATCTAGTAAAAATTCAAAAGCTCCAGATGCTTACAAGTCAATTTGACTCTATTCATATGGAAGAGCATGAATTGTTTACAGATTATTACACTAGACTTCAAGATGTAATCAATACTTGTGCTAATTTAGGAGAAAAGATCCCGGAGTCGAAAATTGTAAAAAAGATACTTCGGACTCTTCCGGAATGGTTTAGGGCAAAGGTTACCGCCATTGAAACCGTTAGTCATCCGGATGAGATGAGAGTAGAGGAATTAGTAGGTGCTTTACAAACTTATGAGATGACTTTTCCTACTAATCAAGTTTCTTCCAAGTCTTCTTCTAAGCTTACAGGTGTTGCATTCAAATCCACAAAGGAAGAAGATGGCGAACCAAGTTCCGACGATGAAATTACTTTTGACGATTTCGAAGAACAATTGGCGCGGATCATAAAGAAATTTCGTCGGAAGTTTTGGAATAATCGAACCGATGGATCTTCATCCTCGAAAATATCTAAAGGATCATCGGGTTCTAAATCCTCTAACCTCAAAAGCTTTGCAAAACCTTCTAAGGAAAAAGATGAATTCGAAGGGGAAATCCGATGTTATAGATGCAAAGGCTACGGCCATATTTCAACGGATTGTCCTTCTCCGAAATCATATAAAAAGAAGGCTTTGCAAGCAAAAACTTGGAACGATTCTACTTCTAATGAATCGACCTCAAGTAAAGAGGAAAAAGTTGTTGCCTTTCATGCCTCTCAAATTCCCTCTTCTAATATTTGCTTATCATCTTTAGCCACTGACTCTATTCCTTTGATTTTGCATGAAACATCAACATCCGGTGGAGAGCCATCAAGTGAGGGGGAGTCGGACGAAGAAGAACTCGTTGAGGCATATCAACAACTTCTTACGGAATCAAAAAAGATGGCCAAGCATATTAAGAAGTTGAGGAAGCAACGACTTGAGATTCAAGACGAGAATCATGCTTTAAAGATCAAACTTCATGATCTTGAGGAGGAACGAGAGCTTTTATTGGATAATAATAAAATCCTCCAAGAAAAGATAAATCAATCGAAAACGATCGTTAATTCCCACATTAACAAGATTGATTTTCTAGAAAAACAGTTTGAGGAAATTCATGTCACCAACCAAGCTTTGACCAAGCAAGTTCATCAACTTAAATCCGACATACAAAAGATTTCAACCGGTTCCAAGAAACTTGATTGTATGTTTGGATTAGGTCAAACAAGCAAGGTTGGTTTGGGATTTAAAAAGAACCAAACTGTGAAGGATTCAAGTTCCACAACTAAATTGAAAGGAAGAACTTGTCACCAATGTGGATTTGAAGGACACTTGATGAAGACATGCCCGAAAAAGAGAAAGAGGAATTCTTCAGCAACTTCATCTACGGAGCGAACTCAACGGAATCAAAAGACTCATCAAGCCAAAGGAGTTCACTCAAACCACCAAAGGTCTGAGCCACAACATCAATCATACAAGTGGATCATTGCGAGGCAAAGACCTATGGTGGATCAACAGTCAAAGCTATCATCTCCCAACCACAATGAATCAAGACAACCCATGTGACGCCCCACTTCCCAGGGGGTCACCCATCCTAGAACTACTCTAGCTCTAGCACGCTTAACTCTCATAACCTCTTGGATCTTGCTACCATCCAAAATGCTATAGCCGGGTTAAGAGATTTAGTCCTATTATATCATTTATATATAGGACTAATACACATTCCGGGGGTGTCACATTCTTCCACCCTTTAAGCCCTGACGTCCACGTCAGGCTCAAGCACACTCACAAGCACCAGGTGATGTGAGACTCGTCTCGCTAGCCTTAGCCGACCTTGTGAGGAGCTGCACTCCACTCACAACGGTCATTAACCGGGGAGCCTCGCTCTACCCCCTATATAACCCTGGCTCAGCCGAGACTCATCTCACATTTCCGGCTGGTGAATGTCTCTGATACCAACTATGAGGCCCCACTTCCCAGGGGGTCGCCCATCCTAGAACTACTCTAGCTCTAGCACGCTTAACTCTCATAACCTCTTGGATCTTGCTACCATCCAAAATGCTATAGCCGGGTTAAGAGATTTAGTCCTATTATATCATTTATATATAGGACTAATACACATTCTGGGGGTGTCACAACCCAAAATCCAACGATTTTGGATTCGGAAAGGTGATATCTTTCCTTGTCTTAAGTTCTAAATAGCTTATGACTGTATGTAATGCTTTGATTGGTTTTCCTTTCATATTTTTCTGAATCTCTGCATTACATGTTTTCAATGCTCTTCATTTTTATGTTTTGTTTTTGAACAAAAGGTTTTTAACGAACAAGTGCATTGAATAAAAAGGGTTTCACTTTCAATCACTCCAATTTAATTTTATATGAATTATCAACTTTACTCCATAATCATAATTCTTGAAGATATTTCATTATAAGAGTTTTTGATAATTATATTCATCAAATTTTAGTAATCATGTGTGATCTTTAGATGCTTAAACTATCTCGGTTGTGTGAATTCATTGTGATAAACATGAGACAACCGATAGACTAAAATTTGGGATTTAATTCTTTCACATAAGAGATTGTATTTTCTTACAAGGGTAATGAAATGAATTGCAAAAGATGTGGAAAGAGTTACTGTCACGCCCCGGGGTCGAACTGCGACCCGGGCTCGCCAACAGATCCGCCGTCTGTACGGAAACTGCCGTACAGACGAAGCGTCTAACCTGCAAAAGAGATCTATAGCTAACAAGTATCAGAGCTGAAAGGAAGCTGAAACACCAAGCGGTGAAAAGTCCAAGTACACCAGTCCACTAGCACCCAAAACATAAGTACAAAAGTGGAAACTAAAAAGTACAAGTGACACTAACACCGACACCACCGACTCGGGTAGGAGCTAGTCAGCCACGCCCTTACCTCGGTCAGAAAGCTCCGAACGAGCCAAACCTGGAACGGTCGCCTCAGGAACACCTGTCATCACAGCGGGTGTGAGATCTACTACAACAGTCAGATCTCAGTGGGTACCAAAGCTAAACCCACGGTACACCCACTCAGTGTGCTGGAGACAAAAACACAAATAGATAGATAGATAGATAGATAGATAGATAGATAGATAACTGGAAATGAATCTATCGCTACATGTCTCAATGCAATGCTGGAAGTAAGTTCTCAGTCTCTCTCACGGGAGGCCTGGAAACTACGAACGTCTGCGCCCCCTACAGCCCTTATCAAACAAGAACATGCTGTAGGCTTAGGCGCCCATAGTTTCCGCCCCCGCACTGGGGCTGC
Source organism: Tillandsia leiboldiana (assembly GCA_029204045.2). Classification (NCBI taxonomy): domain Eukaryota; kingdom Viridiplantae; phylum Streptophyta; class Magnoliopsida; order Poales; family Bromeliaceae; genus Tillandsia; species Tillandsia leiboldiana. The sequence continues at coordinate 19,814 of JAQNDB010001985.1, forward strand.
TAGAACTCTACAAGACACTAGAAGGCCACCTCAATCCCTTCTAGTAACCACCTGGTGACTCGGCCAGGGCATAACTATCTATCTGGTAACTCAGCCAGTGATATCTACACATCTGGTAACTCAGCCAGTGATTTATACCCATCTGGTAACTCTGCCAGTGGTATCTACTCATCTGGTAACTCAGCCAGTGATTTATACCCATATGGTAACTCCGCCAGTGGTATCTACTCATCTGGTAACTCAGCCAGTGATTTATACCCATCTAGTAACTCCGCCAGTGGTATCTACTCATCTGGTAACTCAGCCAGTGATTTCTACTCATCTGGTAACTCAGCCAGTGATTTATACCCATCTGGTAACTCCGCCAGTGGTATCTACTCATCTGGTAACTCAGCCAGTGATTTACACCCATCTGGTAGCTCCGCCAGTGGTATCTACTCATCTGGTAACTCAGCCAGTGATTTATACCCATCTGGTAACTCTGCCAGTACAACTCGTATACTCTAACGATGCGACTAACACTCGTGTCCAAGTCGGAAACGACAACCCTCGACTTGCACGACTGTTCCGCAAATACCTGATAGTAAGGATACGATACCTTTGCATTCGGAAGCGTAAAGGGCATTCCGTAGTTCATTGGGAGAAACCAACCCACCTGCGATCAATCCGCGAAAACCGTGCGCCATACGGAGGTCCCGACGCGATCCCGCAGCTCCACGCGGCAAAACACGCACCACCGGCCACGTGAGAAGCTAACACAATGCCACAACTGCGAGACAAGAAGAGGGACCGGAATCAGAAAACATGCGGCTACAACCGCGCTCACAAAGGCGAGAAAAACCCATCCGGCGACGAGAAACGCCGCGCGTTGCGCGGAAAACCCATCGCGCACTCACCCCGCGGCGCGTCGCCGAGTCGCAGCCTGCGCGGCCAAAGCGGCGCAGCTGCACGGCCCCCAAAAACCCAGCCGCGCGGCGCTGACCCAGCCGCCCGCGCGGCGCCCAGCAAGGCCGTGCGGCACAAGGTCGCCCGCGCGGGGCCCCTGCAGGGCCGCGCGCCCACGGGCGCGGCCTGCAGGCCCGCGCGGCACCAGGCCGCCCGCGCGGGGCCCCTGCAGGGCCGCGCGCCCACGGGCGCGGCCTGCAGGCCCGCGCGGCACAGGGCCGCCCGCGCGGGGCCCCTGCAGGGCCGCGCGCCCCCGGGCGCGGCCTGCAGGCCCGCGCGGCACAGGGCCGCCTGCGCGGGGCCCCTGCAGGGCCGCCCGCGCGGGGCCCCTGCAGGGCCGCGCACCCACGGGCGCGGCCCGCAGGCCCGCGCGGCACAGGGCCGCCCGCGCGGGGCCCCTGCAGGGCCGCGCGCCCACGGGCGCGGCCTGCATGCCCGCGCGGCACAGGGCCGCCCGCGCGGGGCCCCTTCAGGGCCGCGCGCCCACGGGCGCGGCCTGCAGGCCCGCGCGGCACAGGGCCGCCCGCGCTGGGCCCCTGCAGGGCCGCGCGCCCACGGGCGCGGCCTGCAGGCCCGCGCGGCACAGGGCCGCCCGCGCGCGGCCCCTGCAGGGCCGTGCGCCCACGGGCGCGGCCTGCAGGCCCTCGCGGGGCCCCTGCAGGGCCGCGCGCCCACGGGCGCGGCCTGCAGGCCCACGCGGCACAGGGCCGCCCGCGCGGGGCCCCTGCAGGGCCGCGCGCCCACGGGCGCGGCCTGCAGGCCCGCGCGGCACAGGGCCGCCCGCGCGGGGCCCCTGCAGGGCCGCCCGCGCGGGGCCCCTGCAGGGCCGCGTGCCCACGGGCGCGGCCCGCAGGCCCGCGCGGCACAGGGCCGCCCGCGCGGGGCCCCTGCAGGGCCGCGCGCCCACGGGCGCGGCCCGCAGGCCCGCGCGGCACAGGGCCGCCCGCGCGGGGCCCCTGCAGGGCCGCGCGCCCACGGGCGCGGCCCGCAGGCCCGCGCGGCACAGGGCCGCCCGCGCGGGGCCCCTGCAGGGCCGCGCGCCCACGGGCGCGGCCCGCAGGCCCGCGCGGCACAGGGCCGCCCGCGCGGGGCCCCTGCAGGGCCGCGCGCCCACGGGCGCGGCCCCCAGGCCCGCGCGGCACCTTGCAGTGCCGCGCGCACAGCGCGCGGTCTGCAAGGTCGCGCGGCACAGGGGATGCCCGCGCGGCACCCCTGCAGTGCCGCGCGCCCAGCGCGCGGCCTGCAGGGCCGCGCGGCCCCAAGGCCGCCCGCGCGGCACCTTGCAGTGCCGCGCGCCCCGCGCGGCCTGCAAGGCCTCGCGGCACAGGGGCTGCCCGCGCGGCACCCCTGCAGGGTCGCGCGGCACAGGGGCTGCCCGCGTGGCACCCCTGCAGTGCCGCGCGCACAGCGCGCGGCCTGCAGGGCCGCGCAGCCCCAAGGCAGCCCGGCGCGCAGCGCGCAAGCGCCCCAGCGCACGGCCGCCGCCCCCCCGATCACGCGCCGCCGAAAACGCGAGCGCGCGACTCGCGCAGCCTCGCCACAACCCGGACGACAAGTCCGCAAGGCTCCGCCCACGGGGAGAAGAAAAGAGAGAAAAGAATAAAAATAAAATAAATCCAACCTCCTCGCGGCACGCCGGTCCTCGCTCGGCTCCCGTCCACGCTCGGAGAAGAAAACGCCCAAGAGTTGCTTCCTTCAAACCCATCATCTTCTTCTTCTTCTTCCCTTTCCTCTCTTTTTCTCTTTTTCCTTTTTCTACAGAGGTGGAGGGGAGGGGTTTTTATAAAGCAAAGCTTTAAATAAAATTAATTAACTTAATTAACTTAATTCCAAAAAACCCAACTCCAACTCACTTTTTGCCCTCGGGCCCTCCGCCGCTGCCCGGAACCTTCCGAGCTCCGCTGTAATTCAAAAGTACACGCGCTCACAGCTTTTTCTCTTCAAAAAGCTCAACCGTTGAGTCGGGGTGCTCAAATCAAATACCGGCTCCAAAATTGCCAGTTCCGACTCACTTTTTGCCTCCGGGTCTTCCGCGTCAGTCCGGAACCTCCCGAACCTCGCTGTAAATCAAAAGTACGCGTGTCCACAGCTTTTCTCCTCAAAAAGCTCGTCCGTTGAGTCGGGGTGCTCAAATCAAATACCGGCTCCAAAATTGCCAGTTCCGACTCACTTTTTGCCTCCGGGTCTTCCACGTCAGTCCGGAACCTCCCGAACCTCGCTGTAAACTGAAAATACACCTGCTCCAAGTGTTTCCCAATTTTTCTGCAACCCATAGCGGTGTCGGCGCTTCCCGTACCAGTCACCTAACGCGTACAAAGCCCGAAACAAGCAGAGGCTTCCGCGGGGATCCAAATCAACCCGAACTCCTCTGTAAACACAAATGGGACACATCCAAGGCAAACTCCTCCGCACCACACCATCCTGCAAGGTCGGTGCGTCGTCCAAATCCCGGTGTTCTACACTCTCCCCCCCTTAAAAGGGTTTCGTCCTCGAAACTCAACTAAATCCATACCTAGGAGGGCAAATCAAAAACAAAAGGGGATAGGAGATCCACAAATTGTCCAAGGCTCTCAAGTGGTCACTCACAATCCTCATGCTGACAGCACTGAGCCTTCCCCAAAGGTATGATTCGACTGCAAAATTCTTTGGTTTCACCAACAAGAATCGCATCGGTCGATGAGGATAACGCAGTCCTCGTCCATCACCAAGGAAGGGAAAGCCAAACAAGGCTTGCGGGGTTCAAAAGGACTTCAACCAGCCTGATCACTAATCGAGGATCCACACCTCGCATAACTCAATCTATACATGGCCCTGCGGCTGGTGGTTTTCCTCGATTCGAGACCTCAAAAACCGAAGTTCAAGCCTCCTTAAGGCAAAACCCCTCTGATGCTTCATGGCCACCAAAACTCCTGTTCCACAAAACATAAATCACCTCCCTTGACAGGGGAAAACTTCAACCTCGAGAACCTTCTCTCGATTCTGGCACTCAATTCCCAGGGTTACACAGCTCGCCTAAACAGGGCATACTGAACAAAATGTCCTCGCCGGGATAAAGCAATCATACATCCTTGCAAAATCTATCCACCGGCGTTACCTCGACCCGACTTCCTGAGTGTCCAAGCACTTAAGGTTTGAGGATTCAAGAATAATTCCATGACCTCACTATCACGGCAATATCCGGATCAATGCTGGTATCTTCCTCAGCTTTGCCTCTCGCAAGTTACACTGGCCTTGCATAGTCCAAGAGCTTCTGATCTCTGACTTTAACATGGGTCCAGGCCCAGCCCAAACGGTATCTCACCTCGTTGGGTCCTCCGTCACTCATGCGGCTGAATCACAAGGCCTAACCACAAAATTTTCGATGCCTAAGTGCAACTCTCAAAGCTAGGCAAACAACTTCTTCCTCCATAGAAGTTGTAGCACCATCCTCAAGAGCCCCTCAAGCTCCAAGTCGCCTCGGAGATAAGCAAAAACCCACGACGGTAACACCACCAACCCGTCCACTGAAACAGGGAAAAACACAGTTCTCAAATCAGTAGGGCATTAGTCAATCTACTTGACCACGCAAACCGCTCAAACTGCCCTACTGGTTCCGGATCAGTATCCAGGCACAGCCATTGGCTGTAAGGTTCCATAAAGATATCAATCACTCGAAGGCATCTGCCCAAGCACAAGGTGAGACTAATCAAGTTCGAACCTTACAAGACTCACACGGTTGTGTACCCACAACGTGACATCACCACTGTGTAACAACTGCCTGGAACCTCACTGTCGTATCCCCACGACGAGGTACTAGGTCTCACAGACCTCTCGATCCGCCAAATCTCACAACTGCGCTCACAGCTCTCTCTGTCTCACGGTTGATACTCCACGAGGTGCTGTCGAAGTTGGCGCGGTTCCCGAACCACGTCAATCACTGTCTCGATCTCAGTCCCAATCTAGTAAGCACCTGGTAACTCGGCCAGGGGCATCAACCACCTGGTAACTCGGCCAGGGGCAAGTAACCTCCTGGTAACTCAGCCAGGGGCAGGTAACCTCCTGGTAACTCAGCCAGGGCATCAAATATCTCATCACATGCTATAAAAAAAATACCCTCCTCCTGACCAGGTCCACGGAGGGTCAATGTCTTCTCTCTCGACAATCCATGATAGCATAAATTGGGACGGCCGATTCCTATCCAACCTCGTATCAACACCTCTACACTGATGTAGGACTAACATCTCGATGATCAATCCAAGGTCCTAGTCGCACTGGCAGGACAGGCAGCACTCATCCACGTGCTTCACGTGATCTGAAAACTGATCCAAAAGTGCACAACCGTCAGTCCTGACACTGGCCCACACGAAGGTACCCCTGCTCTACCGAAACGCACAAGCGGCGTTGGCATTAAGCAAGCTCCAACTCCGACGACCACACCAGGTGAGACGCGATCCACAACCCTGACGAAGAACGCGGCCCTGCAGAAGGGAAACTCACATCCTGGCACTGCTGCTGAAGCGAGCACTGTCGAGAACTTCCTGGTCTCTGTCTCCTCTGAGACCCCTGATCCAGAGGGTGGAATCACGGCAACCTCGAATCACGCGACTATCGCAAAATCGGCGATGCCGGAGCTCTCTCTCCGAAGCGGGTCCCCCGCTCACCGTCTCCCTCGGACGGGATCACTGATCCTCGGTCAATCCATCGAGCATGCACCCTCACTGCATCCAAGGTCGACACTCGCCGAAAATGCATGAAGAGGTAGGCATCTCGATGCAGCTCCCACTCGAACACAACCAACCTCTAAGCCTCATCCTGGGCGTCCAGGGGTACATCGCTCAACCGTCACAGAAACTCACCCCAGAACATCAACTGCGCTCCCGATGGTCCAACAAGACGAATCCGACGCCACCAGCTCTCTTGGCGTCCGTATGCAAAAGTGCATAACCAAGCGCCCTGATGCTTATCCTGGATGAACAAATCCTCGAACAAATCTTCCATAACAGCGTTCCAGTTCTCGGCCTCTCACGGCTCCAACTCAGTCCCGAAATCTACAAGGGATGGAACTGGATGCGGTACACAACCTAACAGCAACCTCTCGCTGCTTCCGCACCATCAATGGTGCGATCAGGAACAGAAATCGCCAAAGTCGCGGCCGGAGGTACTACTGACGATACTCCGGGAGATGCTCTCGGTCCAAGCATGTGCATCATACGCTCCATGCTCTCCTCCTGGCGCCGTATCGCCTCAAGTACCAGGACTGCTTGGGCCTGGATCTCTCAAGCCTCTCTCGGCTCTATCCATTTAGCTTTCCGCTACAAGCCCCTCATCCCAGGTCAAACACGCCCTTGCCGTTGCACGGCGTCTCTGAAGCATCCAAAAACCACTGCAACAGAAAAACATTAGGACCAAGACTTTCCCGACCCAAACAAACGAAAGCCTAAACATGTTAACCTTTCTAAAGCATTATGCTGTCTGCAGCCAACACAATCACCTTTAGAGAAATAACATGCGAGGTCACTCACCCCAATCCTCAGGGGGAGGTACACCCTCAGACAAGACTCTCGCTAAGGTCACGACTCACACGACAGTCTTCCCACTGTCCAACCAAAAGCCTACGGTCTCTAAGTCCCCAACGACCTATATTCCTAGGCTCTGATACCACCTAATCTGTCACGCCCCGGGGTCGAACTGCGACCCGGGCTCGCCAACAGATCCGCCGTCTGTACGGAAACTGCCGTACAGACGAAGCGTCTAACCTGCAAAAGAGATCTATAGCTAACAAGTATCAGAGCTGAAAGGAAGCTGAAACACCAAGCGGTGAAAAGTCCAAGTACACCAGTCCACTAGCACCCAAAACATAAGTACAAAAGTGGAAACTAAAAAGTACAAGTGACACTAACACCGACACCACCGACTCGGGTAGGAGCTAGTCAGCCACGCCCTTACCTCGGTCAGAAAGCTCCGAACGAGCCAAACCTGGAACGGTCGCCTCAGGAACACCTGTCATCACAGCGGGTGTGAGATCTACTGCAACAGTCAGATCTCAGTGGGTACCAAAGCTAAACCCACGGTACACCCACTCAGTGTGCTGGAGACAAAAACACAAATAGATAGATAGATAGATAGATAGATAGATAGATAGATAACTGGAAATGAATCTATCGCTACATGTCTCAATGCAATGCTGGAAGTAAGTTCTCAGTCTCTCTCACGGGAGGCCTGGAAACTACGAACGTCTGCGCCCCCTACAGCCCTTATCAAACAAGAACATGCTGTAGGCTTAGGCGCCCATAGTTTCCGCCCCCGCACTGGGGCTGCTAGAACTCTACAAGACACTAGAAGGCCACCTCAATCCCTTCTAGTAACCACCTGGTGACTCGGCCAGGGCATAACTATCTATCTGGTAACTCAGCCAGCGATATCTACACATCTGGTAACTCAGCCAGTGATTTATACCCATCTGGTAACTCTGCCAGTGGTATCTACTCATCTGGTAACTCAGCCAGTGATTTATACCCATATGGTAACTCCGCCAGTGGTATCTACTCATCTGGTAACTCAGCCAGTGATTTATACCCATCTAGTAACTCCGCCAGTGGTATCTACTCATCTGGTAACTCAGCCAGTGATTTCTACTCATCTGGTAACTCAGCCAGTGATTTATACCCATCTGGTAACTCCGCCAGTGGTATCTACTCATCTGGTAACTCAGCCAGTGATTTACACCCATCTGGTAGCTCTGCCAGTGGTATCTACTCATCTGGTAACTCAGCCAGTGATTTATACCCATCTGGTAACTCTGCCAGTACAACTCGTATACTCTAACGATGCGACTAACACTCGTGTCCAAGTCGGAAACGACAACCCTCGACTTGCACGACTGTTCCGCAAATACCTGATAGTAAGGATACGATACCTTTGCATTCGGAAGCGTAAAGGGCATTCCGTAGTTCATTGGGAGAAACCAACCCACCTGCGATCAATCCGCGAAAATCGTGCGCCATACGGAGGTCCCGACGTGATCCCGCAGCTCCACGCGGCAAAACACGCACCACCGGCCACGTGAGAAGCTAACACAATGCCACAACTGCGAGACAAGAAGAGGGACCGGAATCAGAAAACATGCGGCTACAACCGCGCTCACAAAGGCGAGAAAAACCCATCCGGCGACGAGAAACGCCGCGCGTTGCGCGGAAAACCCATCGCGCACTCACGCCGCGGCGCGTCGCCGAGTCGCAGCCTGCGCGGCCAAAGCGGCGCAGCTGCACGGCCCCCAAAAACCCAGCCGCGCGGCGCTGACCCAGCCCCCCGCGCGGCGCCCAGCAAGCCCGTGCGGCACAAGGTCGCCCGCGCGGGGCCCCTGCAGGGCCGCGCGCCCACGGGCGCGGCCTGCAGGCCCGCGCGGCACCAGGCCGCCCGCGCGGGGCCCCTGCAGGGCCGCGCGCCCACGGGCGCGGCCTGCAGGCCCGCGCGGCACAGGGCCGCCCGCGCGGGGCCCCTGCAGGGCCGCGCGCCCCCGGGCGCGGCCTGCAGGCCCGCGCGGCACAGGGCCGCCCGCGCGGGGCCCCTGCAGGGCCGCCCGCGCGGGGCCCCTGCAGGGCCGCGCGCCCACGGTCGCGGCCCGCAGGCCCGCGCGGCACCTTGCAGTGCCGCGCGCACAGCGCGCGGCCTGCAAGGTCGCGCGGCACAGGGGATGCCCGCGCGGCACCCCTGCAGTGCCGCGCGCCCAGCGCGCGGCCTGCAGGGCCGCGCGGCCCCAAGGCCGCCCGCGCGGCACCTTGCAGTGCCGCGTGCCCCGCGCGGCCTGCAAGGCCGCGCGGCACAGGGGCTGCCCGCGCGGCACCCCTGCAGGGTCGCGCGGCACAGGGGCTGCCCGCGCGGCACCCCTGCAGTGCCGCGCGCACAGCGCGCGGCCTGCAGGGCCGCGCAGCCCCAAGGCAGCCCGGCGCGCAGCGCGCAAGCGCCCCAGCGCACGGCCGCCGCCCCCCCGATCACGCGCCGCCGAAAACGCGAGCGCGCGACTCGCGCAGCCTCGCCACAACCCGGACGACAAGTCCGCAAGGCTCCGCCCACGGGGAGAAGAAAAGAGAGAAAAGAATAAAAATAAAATAAATCCAACCTCCTCGCGGCACGCCGGTCCTCGCTCGGCTCCCGTCCACGCTCGGAGAAGAAAACGCCCAAGAGTTGCTTCCTTCAAACCCATCATCTTCTTCTTCTTCTTCCCTTTCCTCTCTTTTTCTCTTTTTCCTTTTTCTACAGAGGTGGAGGGGAGGGGTTTTTATAAAGCAAAGCTTTAAATAAAATTAATTAACTTAATTAACTTAATTCCAAAAACCCCAACTCCAACTCACTTTTTGCCCTCGGGCCCTCCGCCGCTGCCCGGAACCTCCCGAGCTCCGCTGTAATTCAAAAGTACACGCGCTCACAGCTTTTTCTCTTCAAAAAGCTCAACCGTTGAGTCGGGGTGCTCAAATCAAATACCGGCTCCAAAATTGCCAGTTCCGACTCACTTTTTGCCTCCGGGTCTTCCGCGTCAGTCCGGAACCTCCCGAACCTCGCTGTAAATCAAAAGTACGCGTGTCCACAGCTTTTCTCCTCACAAAGCTCGTCCGTTGAGTCGGGGTGCTCAAATCAAATACCGGCTCCAAAATTGCCAGTTCCGACTCACTTTTTGCCTCCGGGTCTTCCGCGTCAGTCCGGAACCTCCCGAACCTCGCTGTAAACTGAAAATACACCTGCTCCAAGTGTTTCCCAATTTTTCTGCAACCCATAGCGGTGTCGGCGCTTCCCGTACCAGTCACCTAACGCGTACAAAGCCCGAAACAAGCAGAGGCTTCCGCGGGGATCCAAATCAACCCGAACTCCTCTGTAAACACAAATGGGACACATCCAAGGCAAACTCCTCCGCACCACACCATCCTGCAAGGTCGGTGCGTCGTCCAAATCCCGGTGTTCTACAGTTACATCCGAAAGGAGTGTGAAAACTACCACCACATGTTGGAAAGAGCTGCCACCCCGGTCGTCCGGTCTATGTGTGAAGCTACCATATGTTATGGGTGCTTGAAAAATATATATGAAATTTTGTTTAGTTGAAGCATTCGGAGATTTAAATTCAAAGTTCTTATTTTGAACAATCTCCTGGTTGGTATAAGGTGGGATAGTTAAAAGATGCTCAAAGAGCCACCCTTAGGTATTTTAGTGCTTATCTCAAATTTGAAAGGGTAGAAATCAAATTGATGTCATTTGGAAATCTCTGTAAGTCATCTTTGTAAATCCGTTACATCTTGATAGACTTTGGATCTCAAGATTATTTTTGATGACTTGTGTTTGACGTATATAATATGAAAAACGGTTTATAATGTCTTATCTTTGTTTTTCATGATTTCGGAGTAAATCTTTTTAATTTTTGTAAAATTAATTGGATTGAATGACGTCTATGTGATCTCATATTATTTTCAAGCACTTAAATTATTTTCTTGATGGAATGCAAATCGGTATTTGAAAGATTTCAAAATTTGGATTTGTTTCAAGAATTTTTGTGATTTTTGCCTTCGAGGACCGGTACGAAATCTGTGTTTTTGTTATATACCGGAACTGAGCTTTTATCTCTCTTTCTCTATGAACTAATGCTGTTAGTGATTTCTTTTTGCCTATATTCACTGTTTGACAATTTGTGACAAAAAGGGGGAGAACAGAGATAGGGGGAGAACAGAGATGCTCAAGTTAGGGGGAGAAAAAGAAAAGAGATGATGAAAAATGAGCCGAAAAACAAAAAGAACCAAAAGGACGAATCAAATGTAGGATTTACATTTAATTTCTAACGACTAACGTTTGATTTTGTTTGGAGTTTTGTTTTGCAGGAATTACATCACTTTAAGACTCCAGGTCCTAAGTCATAGAGTTTGTTCTAAGATTGGTTCAAATGTAATTTTTGTTTATTGGATCTTTCACGCAAAGAAAGTCAATGTTTTGGTGATGACATTGAGTTTTGATTTTTTGGTTTAAGATGAGTGTCTTGAGCGTTTTATGTATTTTTGGGTTTTGTCAGGAAATTGCCAAAGGGGGAGATTGTTACGGCTTTTTGTGTTGGCATATTTCGTGAGTTGAGTCGGAGTCTTGAAGTGATCAAATTGTCAATCAGCAATTGAAGACTCAGAGAAGATTCAACAAGATCTCAAGTTGACACTCAGTATTTTGAGTCTTGAAGATTGAAGTTGAAGAATTGTGGATCATATACATCAATCTCAAGGAAAATGGATTCGGATTGATCTGGTGCGTTTAACTAAATAATTTTGGTGATCCGAATACATTTGTGTAGTTTAGAAACACTTGGATAAGTTTTCTTTGCTTAAAAATCAAAAACTGGACAAATTGGATGTTTAGAGTCCGGATCAGAATTCCAGTCCTGAACCAGTCCGGATCAGAATTCCAGTCCGGACCCCAAACTGTTTTTTCAGGAAAATTGCTGAAAAAAAGACGACAGTCCTGAACCAGTCCGGATCAGAATTCCAGTCCGGACTGAAATCCATGGTCCGGACCCCGAACCTTATTTTTTCAGGAATTGCTAAAAAAAGACGACAGTTCTAAACCAGTCCGGACAGTCGTGCGGGAAAAATTCTGTTAAGTCAGTTTTTGATGTTTATCTCTTTCCAAAGGTTTCTAACCTATAAATAGACACTTAGGGTTTCTCAAGAACTACCGATTAATTAATAAAACACTTGAGAGTAACCCTAGAGGCTAGGTTTTTTATCGTTCTTCTTTTAGCCTCTTTTACGTCAATTCGACGGTTCTTCCAAGATCTATCTTTTGTCGAATTGATCTAGTCTTTGCTTAGAGATTCCTTCTGCGGTTCTTCAATGATAATCTAAGCAAAGGATCACCATCGAAGCCAATATTTCTATCGGCAAAGTTTGCGTCGTGGATTCGACGTAGCATCGTGGATTCGGTGTGTTGAAGGCGTTTCGTGGATTCGAAACGTGTGCTCGTGGATTCGAGTGGCATTCGTGGATTCGAACGTGTGCAGTGGACGTGCAATCGGTGAGAGCAAGATCCGAAGAAGTTGAAGGAGGGGTTTGAGTCCGTGGAGTCGGTAATCACCTTGTTATTCTTCTATTCTTAGTGGATTGTTATTGCGTGTTGGTCCCGTGGTTTTTCTCCTGGATTGGAGTTTCCACGTATATCTCGGTGTGCTATTTTTATTTTCCGCATTGGTTTTTATTTTGCACTGAGATTGGTTTTATAAGTATTACACCTATTCACCTCCCCCCCTCTAGTTGTTTGATAGTACCTATTTAGATCTTTGGGGATCCAAAAACCTACAAAGTGATTGTGCACGAGGGGAGATTGTCGACTCCCCGACAGGTACCAGTTGTAATTAAATCAAGTGAGGTGGACACATGAGGTGGAAAAGTGAAAGGTTCCGGTGTACTTGTTTTATTCTTTAAGTTATTGTAAATTGTTGAAACATCTACTTTATTTGTCACTGACTTCCCACACTGTGACAGGTCCGACTAGGTGTAATAGTTGGGACGGTGGTGAGACAGTGTCGAGGGGACCTTAGTCGTATGAGGCTTTGTCCCGCTTTTTCCTTTTTAGTTATCTCATTTCTCTTTTCAGCATGACTCTAGTTTAATTTGCTTGGATGTCGATCATGTGGGATGTTGGATAGTCAATTAGTTAGCACTGTGGATTTGATATACCTTTATGGACTTTTATGCGGCAGAGTTACAACAAACAAAATGGTTTCGAAAATGCTTTCCAAAACTAAGTGCCGTGTGGGCACGATCTTGGTAAAACCCCTGGATTTATCCTTTCAAAAAGACATGGCCGCTTTAGTATGAATGTGTAAATGTTTTCAAAAACTGGGTGTCGGGTGGGCACCGTTTGCAAAACCCGTAGTTTAACTCTTGATGTGATTGAATGAATCTTTCTTTCCTATGTATGTTCACTGAGACTGTGTGGTTAAAGAATGATGTTGTGTTGTTGTTGTAATGGTGACGCCTTGCATATACAAAGGAGACTCTGCCCGATTGAAGAGTGAATTTGTATATGTGGCGGGTCTGACACGCACTGGGGGAAGGTCGATACTTATTCATAAAGAAAAAATTATATATACGCTTTTTCCGCTTATCTTTACCTAAAAACCCTCGGGGTGTGACAACAGACCCGCCACATATACAAGATCTCTCTGTCCAAACGGACAAAGTCTCCCCTGTATATGCACGGCGTCACCTTCACATATAAATCAACCACATTCATTTTACCATACACAATGTGAAACATCTAATGGAAAACATTCATGTTATTACATTGAAAACAACACCCAGCCGACACATCAAAATTTGAAAGGATAAATCCACAAGGTTTAAAAACAGTGTCCACACGACACTCAGTTTTTCCCAAAGCCGTTTTCGCAAATCCTTTTATATTTGAAAATTCGCGTCCATACGATGCATCCATAAAAGCATAAATCGAACGTATGGTTCCAAGAGTATGCGTATCAAACAAACACAAGACCATCTCAACATCCACATCATCCACAATGTCAATGTCCACATGCATAATGTCTTACCATAAAGGAAATAACCAACGAGAAAAAGAAGAGGGAGAAATAACCTAACTGAGGATACTATGTCTGTCACGCCCCGAGACCGCCAATTTGTACAGTTCGGGCACGCCAACAAACCCGCCAATCGGGTATGACCTCTCACTACCCGAAAGGAACGATAACATCCAAAACAATACATCAAGTGTATGCGGAAGCTCAATATCAGAGTACTAAAATCACTACTAATTTAAAACTTTCATTCAATAAACAAATAGTTTAAGCGGAAATCAAAGCATACAAGAGTGAACCATAATATAACTTTATTACACTTTACATCTCTCAACTTGCAACTAAATAATATTACAAATTTTTTTTACATCTTTTCCTCACAATATATAGTTCACTCAAAATATAAAAAGGATACCTTTGCTAGACCCTGTAGGTCTCTATGCTGCTGGGCCCTTACCCCTGTCGCATGCCTCGCTGACTGCATCAGAACCTGGAAAAATGGTTACCCGAGGGTGTGAGAACTACTTAAAGTTCCCAGTGAGTTCAACCACCGAGAAGGAATGTCCTACGCCGCTTGGTTCCAACGGAAGCAATAATAGTAAAATGCTAGGAAAACTATAAATCTTGATTTAACAAGTTGATATGCATATAAAAGATCACTACACTATCTGTGTATACTCATCGACCCCATTGTTACGCCCCGGGGTCGAAACTGCGCCCCGGGCTCGCCAACAGATCCGCCATCTGTACGGAAACTGCCGCACAGACGAAGCGTCTACCCTGCAAAAGATCTATAGCTAACCATGTATCAGAGCTGAGATAGAACTAAAAGCTACAGAATCAAACACTGAACATCTGAAATATATAAAAATCATCAATATAAAGTCTCTTGCCCTCACTCAGTAAATAAGTACAATTCTCTCAGACTGTCCAGTACAAAAGTGTAATCATAAAAATATACAGGGTACATCTACCTCTGACTCTCAATGCTGGTAAGGAACTAATCGGCCACGTCCTCACCTCAATCAGCTATCTCCGCGCGAACCAAGCTGGAACAGCAACCTCAGGAAACCTGTCACCGCAGCGGGTGTGAGAACTACTGCAGAAGGTAGTTCCCAGTGGGTACCGTCACCAATATCCACGGTATGCCCACTAAGTCTACTGGAGGCACAACAGATAGGTATGCAGATAGATATATAGGAAAGCTGAATGAACTACAACTAATATGTGTCAACCATCATGCTCAAAAGGAAACTCTACTATGGACACGCTATGCATACACTCGCTACTACTGATATGCCTCAAGTACCATGCTCAAAGAAAAGCTCATCTAAGAACATGTTATGCAATCACCCGCTCATATCACCCAATCTCAATGACTGCCTCCTCGGGTGCAATCAAACCTGCGCCTACCTACTGCCGTTACATCCACAGAGGACCGGACTTACGTAGGGCGTCCGTGACTGCCAAAACTGGCCCAGCCAGAGGGACTGCGTCGACAAGTCGCGATACAAAAGTAACAGATCCACTCCGGACGTGGCACTCGAGGGGCGCGACCCCACCGAGGAAAAAGGTATCCGCGCACTCTGTCGAGCTAAAGGTGGCTCCTGCAGGCTATAGTCAAAATCCACGCTCACTCTCAGAACGGAAGGACTCAGGATCCTCAAACATCTCGCACAATGGTCGGAGTACTCTCGACGACTCAGCTGATCAGCTCTCTCGAATCTCGAGACACTAGCAAACTCTACAAACTCGTGGCACAAAACACACTGGCTGGAGATACTCCACAGCCGGGATCGACCCACAACTCAGGGCTAATAAAACTGGTCGGAAAACACATAACGACCCGGGACCACCGTCAACCCCAACGGTTCCCAACAACACTGACCGGAAGATACTCGACTGCCCGGGACCACCGTCTACCCAAACGGCTCCCCACAATACTAGCACAATCTAAACTCAGCTACCAGACTCCACTCAGTCCCCAGGCACGAGTGCAACAATGTCCCACAGAAACCTGACCCCTCGGCCCACTACCCGGGCGAGGCAACACTATGTCCAGGAAAGATGCAAAGTGTGGGATGTCTAATACATAAAAGAACCTAGCCCAAGTGAAGGCTCTCTACTGACTCATCTGTGTCAACAAGCGGCACATGGTGTCACGCCCCCGGGGGTTTTTAGGTAAAGATAAGCGGAAATGTGCGTGTATAAATTTTTTCCTTAATAAATAAGCATCAGCCTCGTCCCCGGTGCGTGTCAGACCGCCACATACACAAATTCACCCTGCCCACGAACAGAGTCTCCTTTGTACATGCACGGCGTCTCATTTACAACATCAACATACAATCTTTAACCACACAGTCACAGTCAACAAGTACGAGAGTGTAAAGACATTTAATCACATTAAGAGGAACCTACAAGTTTGTAAACGGTGTCCACTCGACACCCATTCCTTTAAAAACGTCTACACATTCACAGTAAGGCGGCTACATCATTTCGGAAATGATAAATCCACAGGTTTTCAAAGCAGTGCCCACACGACACTTGGTTTTGGAAAACATTTTCGAAACCCCCTTTTTGTTCGGTATAAAACATGCCGCATATAAATCATCAAGGAACATTATAAAAATCACATCACAAAACCGTCTCTCAATCCAACATCCACAACATTCCACAATCAAGCAATTCAGAACTTAAACTTAGATAACAAGGGGAAGAGATAACTCAAGCAAGAAATAATGGAATAAACCTCATCCAGCTAATGTTCTTTAATCGCTGCCTCACCGTCGTCCCGACTACTACACCTAGTCAAACCTGTCACGGAGTGGGTAAAGTCAGTGACAAACAAAGTAGATGTCTTAACGATTAACATAGATTCAAGAACAAACCGAAATACATCGGAACCTTTCGCTAAAAACCCTGTCACCAAATAAGCTGGGCACCAACCCCAGAGTACCTGTCGGAGAGACGGAAGTCCCTCCTCGTGCACAACCCCATTGATGCTTTTAACCCCTTCACGGAGCTAGTGCGGCCACCTTAGCTGTCGTGAAGAGGTCCTCACGGCTCCCACCCCTTTGTGAGGCACACGAGTCAAAAGAGACCACTTCTCCGAAAAAGTACACCCATGCGGAGGCCAATCCGCCTGTGTACGTGCAGCATCCCACCCCAATATTTGCCGGTGTCGGCGTGTATTGAGCACCGCGACCGCAGTCGCTACAATTATCATGTTAGAATGAAAGGAAACATTTAAGTGAAAGATTTAACATTCCATCTACTTTGTTAGACAATTTAACGAGCCTTTCTATGATGATAGATGCACTTACTGCACTTGTTGCACTTGTTGCACTTATAGCAAGGGTACCCACCTGGAATGAAGACAACCGACCGCGCCCGCGACCCTCCTAAGCAAAACAGAGATCCTCGCGGCCTACTAAAATATCCAAGAGCACCATTTAGCACCTTACCCTAATCAGGAAAAATCAGTGGTCCCCACCCACTGTAACAATAAACCCACAAAGCCGAAACCACTGCACCTAGAGGACCGGGACGTAAATAAAAAACCCAACAAATCAAAACTGTCGAGTAAAACCGAAAACTTAGATCAAACCGGGTCCCCGATGATAAAACTGATGGTTAACAGCAACCGGACCGCGACTATATCATCGCGGACTCCGTCGGAACCCAAAGATCGCTAACGGAAAACCAACAAAACCCAATCCCCAACCGGTAGCCCACTCGGGACGTCAATGGTTAAATCAAAAAGGCCCCGACGGCAAAAACGATGAGAAAAGGGACCCGACGGCGCGCCCCCGACAATTTCGTCGAGGCGCAGAGCGTCGGCGAAATCGGCACCCAACAAAATAAAATAGTGACCAATAGGATCCCAAGTGGCCATGCCAAGAAAACCGCGAAGATTGTGATCCCAACGGCGAAAACGGCGCTCAAAACGGTGGAAAAACGGACCCAAACGGAGCTATCGAACTTTGGGCTGTCGGGTGGTGCACAGGAGCATCCGTGGACCAGGTTCACGGCGTCAGGCGGCGGCGGCATGCGCCGGGTGCACGCAGGAAACGTGCACCGCGCATCTCGGGCCGGGCCGGTGCACGACCCGAGCGTGCACCGGGTCCTTGCTCTTCGGCCGCAAGCACGCGCGCCGGGTGCACGCCTAGGGCGTGCATCGCGCACACTGTGCAGCCCGGCGCACGGTTTCGTGCGCCGGGTCTGCGCTTTTGGGACAGCGGGGCGTGCACCGGGTGCACGCCCGGGGTCCGTGGACCGCCGCCGTACGGACAGCACAGTAAACCCTAACTTTTCGCGTTTTCTCTCCGTTTTCGCTCCCGTGCGACCCCGGCGAAGATCCCGCAGACATGGTAACGGCGGCGGCGGCGGCCTCCCATTTAAATACGGCGGCGGCGGCCTCCCGTTAACCCACTATGTTCCGACGAAACATCCCCAAAAATTCTCGAATAAATATACGATAATTCTAATGACTAAACCAACGATCGACGAACAACCAAAACGTCGATCGGAAGCCCGATAAAAAGAAACCGATTAAAAACCATCGATCACCCTCGATCAAGAACGAGAATAAAACATGGATCAAAACCCGACGAAAATCCGCGATCGATGTACCAATTAAAACGACCTTACAAGAACACGGAAAACCCCCGATTAATTTGGCAACGAAACGATGATCACTAACCTTAATTTATCGGAATTAAAGAACCGATCTTGGTCCTCGCGGCGTTGGAGATCCGGATCCGCTCCCCGTCGACGATCTCGTTCTCCGGTCTCCGGACGTCAATTGGGGCGATCGGGTTCCTCCGCTTTCTCCTTCTTTCCTTCTTTTCTCCTCCGGTTAGGGTTCCCTTTTTCTTTTCTCTCTTTTCCAACTAGGGTTTCGTTAGGTTTTCAGTACGCACGAAAAAGGAGGATTTGAGAAGGCGGTATTTTAAATTAGGGTTTTTTTTTTCCGCTTTCCGGTGACCGGGGTTTAAATATCCTCTTATTAATTTAATTTCCCCTTTTTATTTTATTCTTTTCTTTCCCTTTTATTATTCGTACGTAAAAAGGAAAAGTCCCGAATATTCGGATATTTATCCTCTAACAATAAATATCTAATCCCACGAGATAAACCCCACCTTTTTAAATCCTAGTCACCGATTAATTAATTTCCTAATTAATGAATATAGGGAATAAATTCCCAGATTTAATTTCACGTCATTGATTAATTAATTCCTTAATTAATTAATCACACGGAATATCCAAAATTCCTCAAAAAGCGTGCCGGATATTTTACACGAATTTCGATGCACGCTTTAAGTCACTGCGATCTTAGAAACCCCATTCCGGGAGATCCGTATATTGGATTTTGGATCCGATTGCACCGCCGTTCATCGTTTTTCGAGCTCTATCACCCAGAAATATCCGCACTGCGTGTTAGTCAACTCTAAAGAGCCCGATATTTTAATTTCCTCTAACTCACACTCTATTAGCAGGAGGGTAAAATATCACTAGAAAAGTCGTGTCATTACATATGGAGGCTATGATCCACGATCAAACAGATCGGAAACTCAATGCTCAAAAGCACAACTCAGTCGGGAAACCTTCCACGACTCGATCTGATATGCCCTCACCAACCCCCGAGACACTAGTAAAAACATCCATATGTCAAATAAAATCCCCTCGGCCCCCAGGCACGAGGTTACATGCACCCTAGGACCCTGTCATCTCACTGGCAATCTCGCAGTTTAAAAAAATCACTTTTAAAAAGCCGGTTTTTCCTTAAAACGGGTTTTATGATTTTTAAAACGATCCTGGTGCAAAAGTAATGCTCTCTAATTGTCACGCCCCGGGGGTTTGTTTTAGCGGAAACGATTCACAAAAGTCAAGCATTTGACGTATAAATTTTTTTTTTGATAAAAAAAAACCTCTCTTCCCCGGCGCGTGCCCAGACCAGCCGCATATACAGAATCTCTCTGTAAACGGACAGAGTCTCCTCTGTATATGCACGGCGTAGCGTTTACTACATGTTCCCAACACAAGCAACCATTCAATCACAACAGTTACTAACATACAACTAGTACCATAATTTATTTAAAACGTATGGCCAATCAATTTGAAAGGATAAATCCACAGTCGTTGAAAACGCGCCTACCCGGCACTCGAGTTTTGAAAACGCGTTTCGAAACCAGCATAAATCCACAGGGTTTTGAAATCAGTGCCCACACGACACTCGAGTTTTGAAATTCATTTTCGCAATCCATAAATCCCTAGGGTTTTGAAATCAGTGCCCACACGACACTTAAATTTTGAAAACGGTTTTCGCAATCTTTTCTTTGGTTTTGCTTTTTCTTTTCCAAACGGCCAACAGAATTAAAGGAAGAATAAAAGTATAAGAGGACAACCAAATGTAAACCGTAGCATACCCGATCGAAAGTAACCCGCTAACATGTGTAATCAAAGTTAAGGCAATAATACGTGTACTCGAAGGTAACCCGCCAACATATAATTATCAAAAGGAGAACGACCGCCGGAGACCGACGCTAAACACCACGAAGAAACCCACCTCAATGCGAAGGAGAAGACGTGCGGAACTCCAACTAAAACGCCCTCGCTATGTGCCCAGACAGCTACAATAAAGATTAGACTTGTTAAAAACATCTTCGTGGTTAAAAACGCTCAAAAACGGCGCGAAACGGGCTAAAAACGGAGTTTCTGGGCTCTTTTTTGGAACCCTAGTGCACGGGACCAGGCGTGGACCGGGTCCACGGCGGCGAGCGGGCGCGGCGCGGACAGGGAGCACACTGCAGTGGTGGACCGGGACGTCTTGGGCCGGGCCGCACACGGATGCGGGCGCGCACCGGGTCCATGGCCCCGCTGCTGTTGTGACGAACGCCGGGTGCACGCCCGGGCGTGCACCGCGCGGCCTGGCGCACCGCCCCGTGCACCGGGTCCGCGCCCCCGGGCCACGAGGGCGTGCGCCGGGTGCACGCCGGCCCGGTGGACCGCGCGGCCTGGCGCACAGCCTTGTGCGCCAGGTCTGCGGCCCCGGGCCGGAATGGCGTGCACCGGGTGCACTAGTGCGTGTGGACCGCGGCCAGAGAACCCCAACAGTAACCTCGTTTTCGGCTCCGATCGCGACCCCGCGGTCACGGCGGCTCCGACGATGACCCCGTGAACACGGTGACGGCGACGGCGGCCTCCCGTTTAACCACGGCGGCGGCGGCCTCCCGTTTGGTCCCCAAATTCGCCTCGCACGCGTCCTGAGGCGAAGGAAAACCCACCCCGAAAAGCTCAAAGGATTTCCCCTCACCTTGCCCGAAACAAGAAAAAGAAAGAAAATAAATTCACCGCTTACCTTGGTCGCGGCGTCGGGGTTGCAAGAAGAGGGATCGTCCCGGGGGTGTGCGATCGTTCCTCCTCTCCTCGATCGTTTCGCCGCGGTAATCCACGCCGATCTATGGGAAGAAGAGGGTTTGGGGAAAACGTTCCTCATCCGCGCTCGGGGTATCGTGCGTCCAGGTAAGAGGAACAAGAAGGGGTTCCCAAAACCTAATTCCCCAAAGCCGATTAATTGGTCGTTTAGGCGCAATCGGATTAAACCCAATTAGAAAGAAAAGAGAATAAATGATCGGGCGCACGTGAAATAGAGTGGGTAAATCCCCTACCTCAAACGGAAAGGCTAGTCGATTGGGTGCGAACCAGGGTCCGGTCTGCCTCGATAATTGTGTAAGTCGCCTGAACCGTACTGAAACTTCCGGAATTTATTTCGGGAGATTCCGGAGTCGGAATCCAAAACCGATCGCGCCGCCGTTCTCCGTTTGATGAGCTTTATTGTCTAAAAATACTTGCGAGCCCCGACGGTCTGCCCAAAAATACAGGAAAAATAATTCACCCCCGGACCCCTTAGTCGAAAAGCGGTTCAGAAAAATTCAAAGGAAAGTCTAGAAAGACAAATAAACCCGCGGTTATTACACCACTCACCTCTTAAAAACGAGTTTCGTCCTCGAAACTCAAACCCGGGTGGTGGTGAAAAGGTCGGGGTAGCGCTCCCTCATTTTAGATTCCAGCTCCCATGTTGCTTCTCGCTCCTCATGGTTGCTCCAAAGTACCTTCACGTAGGGGATGGCCCGATTTCGCAGCAATCTGTTTTCCCTTGCCAGGATTCTCACCGGGGTTTCCTCGAAGCTTAGGTCTTCCTTAAGTTCGAGTGCAGAGGCGTCCAGGACGTGTGATGGATCGGGAAGGTATTTCCGGAGCATCGAGACGTGGAAGACGTCATGGACTCGGTCGAGGTTTGGTGGTAGGGCAAGGCGGTAAGCCACTGGGCCAATGCGCTCCAGGATTTCGAATGGCCCCACAAACCGTGGGCTCAGCTTACCTCTTAGCCCGAAACGCTTGATTCCTCTGGACGGCGAGACCCGCAAAAACACATGCTCTCCC